>WHPX01000074.1:367500-519351 GCA_011057435.1 Actinia equina
TATTAATTTAATAAATAGTTTAAGATAAAATAATTATTATTTTATCTTACGTAAGTAATTAATCCTTTCCAAATCCTGTAAAGCCTTGATGACACTGAATATGACCAATGGTTAGTTAAAACTTTACATGAGACTCAAGACTTGGAATTCAAAACTTGGAATATTTTCTGAGTCTTTCAATTTGCAGCTGCATAAGTTGCTTGATATACTGCGAGGATCAGCTCAATTTGATACAATACAACCGCAGTACAAATATAAAGTTTATTATGTTCTCATATATTATGTTATTCATTGTTTTGTTATAATCTCGTATAGGTTGGTTATGCGATGGCAACACATGGACGAGAAACTAATAAGCCTGTTATTGGTTTCGACATGGGTGGTGAGTAAGCTTGATATTTCTCATTCTTCTTTATCGTTGGCTTGTGGAAATAGATATAAGTTCAGTGCCAGGCTGATTTAGACTCTAAACAGAACCTCCTCTCCTTCCTAGCCCAGTTGAGTTGGGTTTTCCCTGCCTTAGTCGCACAGACAGTGTCAGGTTATTTGAAATCTAGGCACACAATGCATTGTTTGTTACGACAAAAATTTCCAAGCTCTTTCCATTATCTCTTGTCAAAGGGAAATATTTTTCACCACCAACAGTGAAAAAATACTAATTCCAAAAATATATTTGGTAAATCTTTCTATGCATAAGTTTTATTTGGAACAAGGAAATATTGACCTATGGGCTAAATGTTTGCTAATTGGCTAATTTGATTGGACTGAGAGAAGTGAAATCACTTGGTGAGGGTGAATGAGGCAGCAAGTGGGGAGTGGCCCAGAGCAACCAAGTTAGGAAGAAAACAAGAGGCACTGTTTACATTGAAGGTTGCTTCTGTTGCTAAAAAAATTATTCTCTCTTGTTTTCCACACTTTTATTGTAAAAGTGCTGTGCAACTTGCATTTTTTTTGAGTGGTTCTCCTCTTGAGTCTGCACCAATTCCATCGATCCCCCCCCTTCCTGAGTAAAGGGTATATCCAAGGGACCATGGATTGAGTTTTGGATTTGAGGGCTATTATTTCAGAAATCTCTTCATAATACTGAATTTTATATCAAATAGAAAATAAAGTAAATAAATCAAAATTAGTAGTAAAATTATAGACCTCCTTGGCTTGGACGTAATGTTGTCCCATTTCAGAGCACGTGACATTCTCTTGAGAATAAGATTCTTTGTTTGAGTTGTATCCATATTCATCTGTCTTCTCATGCACAAACATTAAACAAAGAAATGATACTCTAGGGAATGACGTGTGGTCTGAAATGGGAAAACATTACGCCCAAGCCAAGGAAAAAGAAAAAAAGACTTTATTTAACGAGGGTGACATACATTACTGGTGACCCAGTAGTTTCCATTATGGCCCTCCTACAATTAATAAACTGAAATGAAAGATTAAATGAACATAAAGCAATGATGTTAGGAATCCCAACTGGCAAGGAGGCAAACCAGTTGGCTATTAACAAGCATGGTCGAGAAACTGAATCTGAACTAATCAGGAATCTGAACAAATACAGTCTCAGCTAGTGGCCACAGCGGGTCTCGAACCCGGCACGCTATGACCACTCGACCATGCTGCCTCCTTAGGAGGTCTATTGACAGGGGCGATAGCTCCCTAGCTCTGTTGTCCCGACCCTCTTCTTTAACTGAAACTGTATTTCTCTCTGTAGGCACCTCTACTGATGTATCCCGCTACTCGGGTCAATATGAACATGTCTTTGAGTCAACTACTGCTGGGATAACCATTCAGGCTCCACAGGTACGGTATTGTTACTAATGACATACATACTTTATTATCTAGTATTTGATAATATTATTCTATTTGATAGTATTTACAAATTAGAGTGAAGGCATAACCCGTGAAATAAAAAATACTAGTCAACGTGTAATAGTCAAAAAGACACAAAAGAAAACAATGGAATTAGGGTCTACTAATGCGTATTAGTCTAATATCTATTTCACAAGTTTAATGACTTCACTCTATAAATATATAGATTAACAAAAAATTAGGTACAAGCTACCTGCAATGACAAGAGAAGGTATGTTTTTTTTGCTGTGGGGGGAGGGTAGGTGGGTTTATAAACAGGATTTTTTCAGTACTCTTGAGATACAAGTAGAGCAACCGTTCACGACTCAAACTTTTTTCTGAGTCTTAAGATTTGCGGCTGCATAAGTCACTTGATATACTGCAAGGATCAGCTCACTTAGATACATAACAACTGCAGTACAAATATATAGTTCATATACTTACAGAGCAACTAAGTCACTATATAATGGATTTAAAAATAATCACGATTTAAACCTTTCAAATGTCTGCACGAGTCCAAGAGAAGATGAGCGGTGGCCTTTCGTTCATAGTTTATCAACCGTTTTCTTAAGAAAAATGAAATATTGTGGAAAGTTCAGTAACATCTATAAAGTTGTGTTGTTTCTATTTTCTCATTATTTCTGTTGCTTTTCCTTCGAACGTTCTTTTAGTGAGAGCAGTTTTGAGTTTGTTTACTGGGATTTTTGCAATGGCTATCTCTTGACATTCATATTAGTTTAAGATTGATATTTAAAGTTTATCTGAGCATATTGGTTTTGACTTTATTTCATGTGGTGGCTCCTAAAAGAGCCGTTTGATTGTTTAGTAGCGTGTGTTACGCTTTACTTCTTGGGAGATTTGGCTGCCTTCTTTGCCGCGGGTTTCTTGGCTGTCTTCTTGGCGGGTTTTTTAGCTGCTGGCTTCTTAGCTGGCTTGGCTTTAGCAGCAGGCTTCTTGGCTGCTTTCTTTGGTTTTTCTGCGGCTGCTTTCTTTGGCTTTTCAGCAGCTGCTTTCTTTGCCTTCTTGGGAGACTTGGCTGCCTTCTTTGCTGGCGACTTAGGCTTCTTGGCTTTCTTGGCGGCCGGTTTCTTGGCAGCTTTCTTAGCAGCTGGCTTCTTCGCTGGTTTCTTCTTTGGTTTCTCTTCTTTAACGGCCTTGTTCAGTTTGAAGGATCCAGAAGCACCAACACCTTTGGTGTGGACAAGGGTTCCTTTCTCGCTCATTCTCTTGAGCGCCAGCTTCAGATGAATACCACAGTTGTCCCCGATCTTGTAGTTGCCTTTGATGTACTTCTCGATGGCTTGGCGGGACGATCCATTACGTTCCTTCAAGGCAGAAATCGCTGCTTTTACCATGTCGGTGTATTTAGGATGCTCAGCTGGCTTTGCTGGCTTCTTCGCTGCTTTCTTCACTGCTGCGTCAGACATCTTGGAGAGATTTAGATCAGTGCTTCGATAGAACTTTACTAACGAGTATTCGACAATGAACTAAATTTACCGCCAACCGCGTTCGATATATATTCCCCTGATGCGGACCCCCGAGAACACATGTAATAAACCAGGGCAATCCAACATGGCGAACCAAGATATGTGTTTGTTGTCGTTCTTTAAGGACTTATTTTGGGTTTAATTTCCGTTTATATTCAAAGATTCTAACTTAGAAATCAAGCTTAGAAATTTGGCTTTCATAAGAGCCCTCTTACGACCAACAGCACTGACATGGCGATGAAATCGGAGCAGTTATATAAAGTCACTCGAGTCTGATTGACGATGTCCTTAGTGAAAAATTATTTCGTAAAATGACTTTCAACCTTTATATTCTCATAAAGAACCTTCGAAATCGAAGATCATTTATTCAATTTTGAATATAGGCAATAAGAATTTGGAATTTTCCGCGCGGTTTTGAGAAATTAGATTTCGAGTAGGGGTAACAAACACAGAGCAGTTTGGATCCAACTCGCCATACAGGACAACACGCTTGAGACTAGATGTAAATTTCGTTATATTTCTTTATTTTAAGCATTTGAACCCTGAATTATGTTACCATTGTGATATAGAATATAGTTTTAAGCAAGGGTTTCTGGTTTGTTTTGCTTTACTTTGGATTTAAGTGTAGTTTTTCCGAGTCAATACTGACGACGAAGTTGAACGTCGTATTTTGCCGCCTTTTTCTTTCCTTGAAAATATTTTATCTTAGGAACCCTGAACATTAATCTTTTGACAATCCTCACTCGTAGTTTCCCCCAGATAGCCTTAATTTGATATTTAGGACCTAATTGTAAACTACTTATGGAAGAAAGAGGACTTTGTTTCTGCACATTACAGTAGACTATGCATCACTCGAATAAATTTGAATTAGACTTTCAATTTTGCTTTCTGTCACAGCTCTTCTGCCCCGCCAAAAAATATAAATAAATTTAAAATAAATATACAAAACCTTCCTCTGAGCAAGATATTTATTGTAGATTAAGTATACTTTAAGCTTTACGAATTATATTTTCTTTATAGTTTTCAGTAAGATGTTTGCGACCGAACGCCTGAGTTTTTGTCAGCCTAAAGACTACACGAACACAAAGCAATCCTAGTTCATTGATCTTTAATTCGGTGCTTGTTTTATTACATGACCTAAATTCTAGCAGATTGTCCTGATATTTAAGGGTTTAATAAGTTATATCATATATTTCAAGATTCCATTTGTACCCGCTCTGTAGAAATAGATTTTCGTGTCTAGAAATGCACGCGCTTTTGAATCCGATTTGTTTACATATAGGAAAGCCATTTTAGTGCAGCTAATTTACATCGAATATTCGAAACAGTTCTTGTAAGACCGAGTAGTTTCTGTTACTAGTAAACCACTATTTGAAATAAAGGAACAACCAAGAATAAGGGGGCCACAGGTTTCTTTTAATAAGCTGTAAAAGAATTCATAGTTCATAAATGAACAGAAATGATTTTGGCGCCTTTCGTAAACTGAAATTCGGTTGAAACGTCGTTAGACTTTGGCATGCAAATAAATTCACCGAAGTCTATTTTATGTAATTTCTAGTCTCAGATGACATTGGGAAAGAATTTTTTCCAGAGCTTACATCCACATTTTGTAGTGAAAAAAGGACGTTAGAAGCAAATATTACAATTGAGAATGTAGTTATGGGAATGAGTTTACTTCAAAGGCAGAGGTTTTTGAGGAAGCTATATAAGGGAGTCACTTGCTTTGTTCTTAGATTTGTCTTTTATATCGTAATATTTTTAGTTATTTTGAAAGGGAGAAGTACAGCATATTGATTCACAGACTTTTTTGTCATGTGGTGGCTCCTAAAAGAGCCGTTGTTTTGTTATGGTGTTGAGAACTTAAGCTCTCTCTCCACGGATTCGGCGGGCAAGCTGAATGTCCTTGGGCATGATGGTGACTCTCTTGGCGTGAATGGCGCACAAGTTGGTGTCTTCAAACAGACCAACCAAGTAAGCTTCGCTAGCCTCCTGAAGGGCCATCACAGCTGAGCTCTGGAATCGAAGATCGGTCTTGAAGTCCTGAGCGATCTCACGGACCAGACGCTGGAAGGGCAGCTTGCGGATCAACAGCTCAGTTGATTTCTGGTAACGACGGATCTCACGAAGAGCGACGGTACCGGGCCTGTAACGATGAGGCTTCTTGACTCCACCAGTTGCTGGGGCACTCTTACGTGCTGCCTTGGTGGCAAGTTGTTTTCGGGGAGCTTTTCCTCCGGTAGATTTACGGGCAGTTTGCTTAGTACGAGCCATTTTTTTTGAATCGTTCAGAAATAGAATTTCCTAGATAACTAAATTATGAAAAGCTTTGATTTTATATCTAGCGCGCCTTGATTTGATTGGCTAAGAGAATCGCTTCTTTGATTGGCTGAGTATCATGACATATTTATAATTGGCTTATTATGCTGTCTTTGATCCGACCAAATTAAAAAATTTCAAGCTCTGCATATTTTGACCGTCTTTTTTTGCTCAAAATCCTATGAAAAACGATATATTTCTAGCCAAATACGATATTTAGCTTTTTGTATGACAATCTAATGATGTTAAAATTATATAAAATGTCATACCTTGAAAGATATTTGATTCAATTTTCGTTAATTTCCGACTAACTAATTGCATTGGATCAAGGGCTATACATTTCCATATTTCAACAAAACCTCTTATGACCAACCAATCGCGTTGCAGTAAAATATGCTTATAAACTCGGTGAACATGAATGAGGTAATTTACTCAGTCGAGAAACCTACAAAGTCAAAATGTCTGGTCGCGGTAAAGGAGGAAAAGGTCTAGGAAAAGGAGGCGCCAAGCGTCATCGTAAGATCCTTCGGGATAACATCCAGGGTATCACCAAGCCCGCTATTCGTCGTCTTGCTCGTCGTGGTGGAGTCAAAAGAATCTCTGGTCTGATCTACGAAGAGACCCGTGGTGTCCTCAAGGTTTTCCTTGAGAATGTCATCCGTGATGCCGTCACCTACACCGAGCACGCCAAGAGAAAGACCGTAACAGCCATGGACGTTGTCTATGCTTTGAAACGCCAAGGACGTACCCTGTACGGATTTGGTGGTTAGATGAGTTAACCAACTCATTTACAACAAAACAACGGCTCTTTTAGGAGCCACCAAATGATGAGAAAGTCTTGATCACATGCTTATACACAAATGTCAATCGCTCCGAGACGAGCTCAAATGCACTCACAAGATTTTTTGACCATATCTCAAGCATACACTTTCTAAGTAAAGGCGAAAGCTAAGATTTAGTACGATTGTCGTTTTATAAGGCATTTAATTGAAATATATATTAGCAGGTTTCGAGTCAGTATCATTAGAGCAGTTCTTTTTTTTCCCCGCGCATTTACCATTATACCAGTCATTCATTTATTAGTCTATTCACAAAGATAAATAGTATGTAAGCCATTTCGGTGTCAATTGCTACGAAAGCATAGTAATGGTACTCGTACGTTCCTATTGAGGTTCAAAGATTGATTTACTGCAAGTTTGATCTTCATCTTTCTTTAACATCTGGGCTCACATGAAAAGGTTATTTAGTTCTTCACAAATTCAGTGTAAAACTTAAATATTTCAAACGAACTATACATTAAACGGCTGCAACGGAGGCTAGTATAGACCGGAATTGAAATTTACGACTTTCGTTTCGAATAAACTGAAACATTGATCCACGATAGGAACGCATACGTTGGTTTGACCGTGATTCCCAAAAAGGCCTTATGCCCTTGTATCATTATTTCATTAGAAACACCGACGCAGCTCACACTAGTTTTTAGCTAGTTATCTCTTATTAACGGACATAAATAGTTCGTAAGCCATTTTAGTGTGAATTGATACGAAAGCACAAGTTGGATTGACTATGATTCCCAAAAAGACTACAATCTTCTCTAGTACTAAAAAGCCGTTAGAAAAACAGATTTTTTGGCGCGGTAGAATCACGTAAATTAGGTGTGCAATAGTGTTCGGTATTAGATGTAGCGAAAAAACATTAATACTATCATATGTCTAATAGGGAACCAACTCTTGTTTGTTAATGTGATTTATTTCAATTAATAAAATTCTTTATTTACATATGATATTGTGTATGCTTCTTCATTCTGGCTTAAAACCCTTTATAAGCGTATAGTCATGTCTTTACTACATGTGTTAGCTCCTAAAAGAGCTGTTTTTGTATAGTTTTGGCTTCAAAAGCCGATTTACTTGCTGCTGGTGTACTTGGTGACAGCCTTTGTGCCTTCACTGACTGCATGCTTGGCCAGCTCACCAGGGAGAAGAAGACGAACAGCCGTCTGGATTTCCCGAGATGTGATGGTAGATTTCTTGTTGTAGTGAGCAAGTCGGGAAGCTTCACCAGCGATGCGCTCGAAGACATCGTTGACAAAGGAGTTCATGATGCTCATGGCCTTACTGGAAATACCAGTGTCAGGATGGACCTGTTTCATGACCTTGTAGATATAGATGGCATAGGATTCTTTTCTCTTAGATCTTCTCTTCTTCTTGTCACCAAGCGCGGCCTTTTTACCGGCTTTCTTTTCACCTTTCTTTCCAGGGGTTGGTTTAGGAGGCATTTTCGGAATTTATATCAAAGTTAAAATTTTTAAAACGAATGACGAAGATATCGTTCCTTGTTACACATTCGGTATTTATATTCCTTCAACGAGGATCGAGGATCCAAAATACGTTTATCTGATTGGTTGAATGTCAGTCCATATCCGACAGTGTATAATAAGGGTCAAGAGTCAATTAATTTAGTTTTCTGATTGGATAATTGCTTTACTTACTTCTTAGGAGACACAATTATATAAAGTGAAATAGACACTGTGCTGTAATATCGAGTTACGTTCGCGATGTGATTGGTCGGTTTCGATCCATAATGGTGCTATATAACCGCACCGCAATTGCGGAAGGGCATATTTCTCTATAAGCAAAATAGAAGGTATAAACTAGCGTCTGAAAGAATAAAAAAAATGTCTGGAAGAGGCAAAGGTAAAGCAAAGGGAACCAAATCAAAAACCCGTTCTTCAAGAGCAGGGCTTCAGTTCCCCGTTGGTCGTATCCATCGTCTTCTCCGCAAGGGAAACTATGCTCAACGAGTTGGTGCTGGTGCTCCAGTCTACATGGCTGCAGTTCTCGAGTATCTGAGCGCTGAAATCCTCGAGTTGGCCGGTAATGCTGCCCGTGACAACAAGAAAAGCAGAATCATCCCCCGTCACTTGCAGTTGGCTGTCAGAAACGACGAGGAGTTGAACAAGCTTCTTGGTGGAGTTACCATCGCTCAAGGTGGTGTTCTTCCCAACATCCAAGCTGTTCTCTTGCCAAAGAAGACCGAGAAAAAAGGCAAAGGCAGCCAGAGTCAAGAATTCTAAGTCTTCTCTCCCAAACTATATAAACGGCTCTTTTAGGAGCCACCACATCAAATAAAGTCAATACCCATATGCTAATAATTACACCTTTTACCTCCCTAAAAATATATTTCCAAATATATTATAAATATATTTCCAATAACTTTTTCATTTCTCTAACGGCAAATTTTCCTAAGTTTTCTATCTCCCTCAAAAAAGGCATATATATAATTTCAAAAACAGTTTTATATTCTTTTCAATGACCGTCTAGGATTTTGCCAAATAAACGAAATGACAATATATTGACATTATCAGAGTCAAGAGAACTCTCCCGCCAAAATGTTTAATTAGGCAGCAAATATTTGTATTACAAGTCCAAACTAAAACTCATTCATGAATTGTGATCTTTCTCCCTTGCACTGATGGCTGCTGTGAGGCAGACTAGGGATCTAACAAACACAGTGTACTCCAAATCAAAGGACCTCTCGTATTGTGACATATGAGTAACATTCTTTTTGAAATAAGAATCAAAATCAACATAAATATAAATCGACTGTGAGTCGGACCAGACATCTGTACTTTAGACTTGTCTGAAGTCAGTTACCCTGGGGTTAATTATTCTTGCTCTGGCATTTGCTGTCTTGAAGGGAAGTTGTGGCGCTCCTTCGTTATAAGAAGCGTAATAGAGCCTCTGGAGCGCAGTACAGTACACAATCTTATTTGTTTATGTTCTGTTTCTTGTGTTTGCTTGAGAATCCCTTGATCTAACTGTTCAGTGACTAATACATTTAATACCTGGCATCGATACACTTCAATTTAATTAAATTCAATTCACACACTTTATATAGAGTTGAATAACAAATCATAATTGTTTATGTTTACAAATTATACTAGATTTTATAGAAAGATATATAAATATAAATATTAAATATAAATATTAAATATAAACTGTTACAACTGTGAGTGTGCAGTGATGGTTTAAGTATGAACCTTTGAGTAAACCATCACTAATAGGCATCCACTCTTTTTATTTATTGAACCAAATATTGTCTCCAAGAGCAGCTCATCTAGGGAGATCACAATGATATTTATATTAGTAATAATTAATATATTAATTTATGATAATTTTTGTAGTAATACAAATAGAACGAAATAAAAAGATAGGTAATCTTAGGAAGATAAATAGTTACGATAATAAATCAGAATAAATATTGATATTAAATTATAATTTAACTTATGATATCCAAAATGCAACGTGTTACTAACACACACACATGCACATGCTCTCACAACATTTTTGTTACTCTCTGTGTTTGATAGAGGCCTCCTATTATGTCTCCTCTTCTCTTTGTTCTTCTCACTCTCATTCTGGCCGGCAAATCTACTTCAACTCAACTCATGTAGGACTACTCGTTTTAGGAATTCATTCTTTATGTAATAGAATTGTCTTTCTCTTGAAGAACCTTTCTCAGTCTACATAATAGCACATCATTTTCATTCATCATTTACTGTTACTACTTTTCTAAACTGGAGTCCACCTTTGACCTTGACAAAATGTGTACCTGGAAAACTTGCTGTTCAAAATGCCGCTCTTTCAATCCTACCTCTTGCTTTAAAGATTATTTACTTTGATCCAATTCATTCTCATATAATGTAAATATTATTCAAATTCATTTTATCAATTAATGTAATCTTAATCAGTCTTTGTGATTTTTATTTTTGGTTGACCTTTGTATGTGACCCAGTGTTCTGTTGGTCAGTCATTCGTGGTGGCAGAGTGTAGTGTAATTTTTGATTTTTTTGTTTATCTATTTATGTCATTTGTAGCCTTGTATCATTTGTGTCTATGCTCACTCAGTTGTCAAGCTTATTAATGAAATAAAAAAATATAAAAAAGTCTTTTTGTATTTACTACACAGCTTTGGGAAAGCATGAATGAATACTGATTTCCTTCTCCTTTATTTTGGCCAACAAAACAAAAACAATTTGTCACCATTCTTGATATAATTTATATAAAAATATATTAATATGAAAACAAATTCCTGCAATAAGAACTAAACATTTCCATTGTCACATGAACTTCCTTTAAACAAAGCAGCAGAATCAAAAAATGTAGAAAAACAGTAGAGTGACCCCAGTAAATCTGTGAAACTTTAGTAATACTAAATAGCACAATTTCATGCAAATTCCATTGTTTTCTATTGTTTAATTAGCACTATTTTGTGCTATTTAGTAATTAGGGTTTCACGGATTAATTGTTTGCACTATAATATTTTTTCCCCCACTAGATATTCATTATATACAGAATATATACATATAAATAATGATTACGTTAATGACAACGAACTCAGATTTGAAGCTGTGGAGCTTATTTAGGAATCAGTCTTCCTCATTTAGCAATTTATGTTTAAGAAGAAAAAAACAATGTGACATGATGTCAAACTAGATATTTACATTAAGTTATTGTTAAATAAAGTTGAGAATTTGTTTCTATTTACAATAATTTGAGATCAGTTGTCCCTAAAAATGTTTTGTAAAATATCATAGGAAATACTTTGCTTAATTTCATTAAAACAAAGTAGGGCGTTGATATTGAATAGAGAATTGCCCTAATTCACTATGACGTCGCTGCTTGTTTATGTGGGGGATAGAATCACCAAATCCAATAGAAAATTCAACAAAATTTGCTCCTAGCGAAACAATTTAATCTAAAATGGCCTGGTTTCCAGATATAATATGTGTTAATATGTACTAAAAAATATTCTGAGCGTTTGCTGGCTATTCTACTTCTCTTCGTGGATTGATACGGGATTTAGAACAATTTTCGGTTAGTTTGCGTTGATTTGACCCTGTCCGACGACCATGATCCTTTGCGTTTAAACAATAGATTGTTGAATATTGTTTTGATGTGACGTCATAGTGAATTATTAGGGCAATTGTCACTAGTTTGTTCTAACATGAGGAATATGAAATAGTTGTTTTGATCTAGAATATGGGATAGATGTCGTCAGCTGCATGCATGGAATAATTTATTATCAGGGTTTGTATGAGAAAATGTGTGAATTTATGTTTAATACCATTTATTCTGTATCACGTTTTAGAGTGAAGTCATTAAACCCGTGCAATAGATATTAGACTAATACACTTTAGTAGACCCTAATTCCATTACTTTCTTGTGTCTATTTGACTATTTTTTTCTTTATATGTTGACTAGTATTTTTTATATAATTTTTTCTGAGTCTTTAAATAGGACGTTCACATGATGGCGTCATTGACCTCTACTACCAGACTCCCTTGCACACTTTCTTTTGTTCAGTTAATTAGCACCAATTGTCTTACTATTCTCATGATAAGCTCACAGCCTACCACAGTTTGTGGGTTTTCTTTTTGTTTAAAGCGCCTAGAGCAGATTTGGATAGGCGCTATATATAATTATTTATTATTATTATTATTATTATTACTATTATTATTATTGTGAGGGAATACAAATTTAAATAAGAAAGAAAATTTGTGAAGCATTATGGTAGTGGGAGTCAAATGACAGCATCATGCAAACGGCCATATTTGCAACTGCATAAGTTGCTTCATATACTGCGAGGATCAGCTCAATTTGATATATTTTTTATATAGTTTAATACAATAAGATTAACCACAGTTGCATTACTTACACAGTAAAGGATCTAATGGATTAAAACAGAAAACTTGCTGAACCACTGATTTGTTCTTATTTTCCAATGTTAATTTTTCATAGCTTGACATTAACACTGTTGCAGCTGGAGGAGGCTCGCGGCTCTTCTTCAGGTCAGGAAAACCTGTGGTAGGTCCAGAATCTGCAGGTGCCCATCCTGGACCAGTCTGTTATAGAAAAGGTGAGATGGATGTATGGGGAGGGGGATCCCTGTGGTAGGACCAGAATCTGCAGGTGCCCATCCTGGACCAGTGTGTTATAGAAAAGGTGAGGTAGATGGTGGGGGGAGGGGTGGGGGTGACAGTTACAGGATGACATCACTCCAACACTACAGGAAACCATAAAAGACAAGAAAATGTCAAAATTATTTGCATTGTGTCTCATATTGACATAAATTAAATATGGTTGTCTTTAATCTCAGATGGATATTTAGCAGTGACAGATGCAAATCTTGTGCTTGGAAGACTTTTACCTGAGTAAGTCTTTTGAATTGTTGTTTTAAAATTCTGAATCCTTGTTGATTAAAAGTTGTGTGTTTGCAATATATACCACTAATTTTAGAAAATACTTATTACTCTGCTAGAGCAATACACCCTTTCCCTGGGAAAGTGATAAGCTTCCTGAAAATGGGTTCCAATACGATTTAATAGCCAAATCCCTATTTCCAAATATAGCCTCTGCTAATCACCACCCAGGGCTGGATACAGGGGGGGGTGGATTGGGTGGATTTCCACCCCCTTTTTAAAGTAAAAGTGAATATTTTTAGGAAAATAGAAGAATATGATTGCATTTAATTACAAAACATGTCAAGAGTCAAAATTTAGCTGCATTCACAAGTATGCAGTACACTGTATGTTATAATTTAATAATTTTTTCCCTTCGTACTTCAAAAAGAAGGCTCAAAAGAACTTTTTAAAAATCATCCACCCCCCTTTTTAAAATCCTGTATCTGTCCCTGCCACCGCAAAGTACAGCAGTGGCGCAGCTCAACAGGGTCGAACTGAAAGATTGTTAAGGCGCCTTTGGCAGCTGATATATAGTTCATGTATTACCCCAAGCACAGCTGTAACCAGTTTGAATTAGTTTGGGTTGATTTAAGAGGAGGGAGGAAAAACATTAAATTGCTATCAAGAATAGATCTTCATAACTATTCTATTCCTTCATAATCCCAATCCCCCTCCTTGGGGTAGGAATGGAACTTCACAATATACCCTCCCCACACCCTCCCCACCCCTTGGAGATTCCAATCCCCCTCCATGGGGGTGGTATGGATATTTTCTGGAACTACACAATTTACCCTCCTCAGACCCTCCCTTGAGAGGAGGAGGTGTGGAAAGTGCTTGGATCTTACTCTGCTTTTGCTTATATTTCAGATATTTTCCAAAGATCTTTGGCCCGTCTGAAGACCAGCCTCTGGACAAGGAAGGTTCTTTAGAAGCATTCACAAAATTCACCCAGGAAGTAAGGAAATAAATTATTTGTGGTTAATTATCTGCATGTGTTTGTTCTTGTCATTCTTTGTAGTTCTCATTCGTGTTGTTTTTGTATTGTAAAATAATTTTCTCAAATGACTGGTAAATAGTCCCCTTCACAGTTCCTTGCGCCATTTTGAAAGGTAGCCATGCCTTTGCATTAAAGCGAGACGAGCGGTGAGCCAACAATGATAGAGACATGGGAATAATTGTCCAAAGTGTTAAAAAAGGTCTTTATCATTGCAAGCTCACCGTTCGTCTTGCTTTGACGCAAAGATACGGCTACCTTTCAAGATGGCGCAGGGAACTGTGAAGGGGTCCATTTATGGGTGTAAAATTAAACAAACTCCAAACTTTTGTTTGTGTAATGTGAGAAGTGAGAGATCCTTTTGGGAGTGGCTATCTGTCAATAGCTTCATTCACTACCACTACCAGAATCCCTTGCACACTTTCTTTTGTTCAGTTGATCAGCACCAATTATCTTACTATTCTCACGAGGAAATACAAATTTGAATGAGAAAGAAAATTCGCGAAGCATTTTGGTAGTGGTAGTAAAATGACGCCATACAAATGGCCTAATATATTACAGTTTATAACACGCTCAACAAAATTACTCGATTCTGATTGGACAAGAGAAGTACAATAAAATCCCAAATTGTACTCTGTAGAGTCCCAATTAAGTTGCTCAGTTATGTTGAATGTATTATACACAACAAATTGCAAGATCTTATCGTACAATTCGAAATTGATAGATGTTTGAAAGTTCTCAAATAAGCCTTTTCATAGTTTAAGAATCGATTCGACTGCGCATGCGATTTTATCCCGAATTTCTCACCTTCTTTTGTTTAATTAAGAACAAAAGAAGGTTTAGACAAAAGAAGGTGAGAAATTCGGGATAAAATCGCATGCGCAGTCGAATCGATTCTTAAACTATGAAAAGGCTTATTGAACTCGCTTATAAAGGCTTGTCCAATTTTGAAAACTTTCAAGACATCACTCTTACCTATGAATTCCGAATTGTACTCGATATCGTGCGAATTCCTAAACTAATTTTTACTTCCAGGTGAATGATTACATTTCCAGTCAACCAGGGGGTGAAGACCAGACCCCATACACCGTCGAGGAACTGGCACTCGGGTTCATCAAGGTAGCCAATGAGAGCATGTGTCGACCGATCAGAAACCTGACCCAGGCACGTGGTCATGACACAGCCCAGCACGTGCTGGCTTGCTTTGGTGGAGCTGGTGGCCAGCACGCATGCGCTATAGCAAGATCACTTGGCATGTCTACAGTGTTTATTCACAGGTATAGCGAAGTTTACGCTGGCGTCACCTATTGATATTAATGGGCCAACCAGAGATCTATTGGCTACTGAAACAAAGAGATCTTTTGTTTTAAAGGTGCTGACAAACGGTGCAACATTGCATGCAACATTGCATGCAACACGACTGTTGCAGCGTGTGTCTACCCCAAACTTGTTGCACGCAACGTTGCATGCCACAAATCTGAAGTTGAATCGAGCTCTACTCTTGCAACATTGCGCGCAACAAATTTCATGTGAACATGGCTGCTGCAACATTACCTGCAACATTTGAAATTTCCAGCCAATCAGCTTGCACCAAATTTACAACTGCTGACCAAATATCTTAACATAGCAGGCTGACACAAGCGATGTTGCGTGATTTTGTTGCAATGTGTGTCACCCCGGATTCAAATTTGTTGCTTGCAATGTTGCACCGTGTGTCAGCACCTTAATGGTTGTCAAATTTGTATGAGAAAAGATTCCTGACGTCAATGTTTGAAAACAGTGAATATTGCTATATCAATCTCGTACCCAGACCCATTTTTTACTGCTCATTTCGTCGAGCATGCGCAGTAAGAAATTTTGTGTTATGATTTTCTGTAAACCGAGTGGGGTCTGGGTACGAGATTGCTCGTACCCAGACCCCACTCGGTTTACAGAAGGTCGTAACACAAACTTTCATTGTTTATATCAGATATGCTGGTATCTTGTCTGCTTATGGCATTGCACTGGCTGATATCGTCCATGAGGCGCAGGAACCTTGTTCACACGTCTACGAAAAAGGTACGAAGACTCTATTCCGCAGAGACTGAGCGCTAGCCTCTCATTAATGCCACCCGATTTCGAGTCTCGCCGGGTTCGGTGTTGTATGTGAGTAGCGTTGTTTGTTGGTTCTCTCCTGTGTTGTATGTGAGTAGCGTTGTTTGTTGGTTCTCTCCTGTGCTTCAAGGGTTTTTCTCCGGGTTCTCCGGTTTTCCTTCCTCCTCAAAAATCAACTCCTGAATTCCAATTCGATCACTGAACGAGGGCCACAGGTTTGTTAGCTACTGGCTATTGAGTGCTACCCTCGTGAAAACAAGGACGGAAGCAGTTCAATAAACTCGCAGATCGTGTTTTATCGGGTCTAAAACCACTCGTGGTTTTAAACCCGATAAGACACTCCTGCTCGTTCATTAAACAGTACGTAAACGTCATGTGTGCCACATAAAAGTTATCTGTCTTCATCCGTTATTGAAGTTACGTGTTTTCTTCTTATACAGCTATTTTAATAAACGTTGGTGAAGGTTTTGCTGCAAATTGCACACCAAGCCTGAAATGCACTATGGGAGATTTGAATGCAATCAGCAAAAGGTCACAACGAGATGAAAGTTTCGATCCTCAACTTTGTCTTATTTTGCCAAGTTCATTCCTGTCGATTAGGCGGGAAAATGGTACATTATCCCCCCCTCCCCCATAATCGAGACCTCGCTACGCCCGTGTGTCCCATCGTTACTCATATCACCCACGACTGCAATTTATTGTTCAAGACTACTGATTTTTTGTCGAAATTGAGAGTTCCCAAATATATTTTGTTTTAACCGTAGATTCCTTTCCATATCTGGATGCAAGGATTGATCTGTTAATCGACAAGTGCACGGAGGAGCTGAAGAAAGAAGGGCTTGACAAGTAAGGCTCTGTTCTGTTCTGTTCTGTTCTGTTCTGTTCTGTTCTGTTCTGTTCTGTTCTGTTCTGTTCTGTTCCCTTCTCTTCACTTCCCTTCCCTTCCCTTCTCTTCTGTTTCTCTTCTCTTCTGGTCTCTTCTCTTCTCTTCTGTTCTCTTCTGTTCTCTCTTCCTTCTTCTTCTGTTCTCTTCTGTTCTCTTCGCTTCGGTTCTCTTCTCTTCTGTTTCTCTTCTCTTCTGTTCTCTTCTGTCTCTTCGTTTTCTCTTCTCTCTGTTCCTTCCTGTTCGCTTCTGTTCTCTTCGCTCTGTTCTCTTCTCTTCTGTTCTCTGCTCTTCTGTTCTCTGAGCCTTTCTGTTCCCTTCTCTTCTGTTCTCTTCTCTTCTGTGCTCTTCTGTTCTGTTCTCTTCTGTTCTCTTCTCTCTGTTCTCTTCTCGTGTTCTCTCCTTACTGTTCTCTTCTCTTCTCTTCTGTTCTCTTTCTTCTGTTCTCTTCTCTTCTGTTCTCTTCTCTTCTTCTGTTCTTATCTCTCTTCTGCTTCTCTTCTCTTCTGTTCTCTTCTCTTCTGTTCTCTTTCTGTTCTCTTCTCTTCTGTTTCTCTCTCTTCTGTTCCTCTTCTCTCTCTTTCTCTTGCTCTTCCTGTTCTTTCTCTTCTGTTCTTGCTTCTCTTCTGCTTGCTCTTCTATTTACTCTTCCTTGTCTGTTGTCCTCTTATGTTCTCTTCTGTTCTCTTCCTCTTTCCCCCTTCTCTTTTTTCTCTTTCTGTTCCTCTTCTGTTCTCTATTCTCTTCTCTTCTCTTTTCTCTTCTCTTCTCTCTTCTGTTCTCTTCTCTTCTCTTCTCTTCTCTTCTCTTCTCTCTTCTTCTCTTATCTTCTCTTCTCTTTCAAACAGGCCGTGTATGACGTGGTGTCATAGGTCAGAGCGACGCATAATCGTATCTATTTCTGTTTATTCGCAGGGACTGCATCTTCACCGCCGGTGTTCCTTCAACCTGCCGCTATGACAAGACAGACTGCGCCACTCATGTGTAATCCAACCACAGTCACCAAGGTAACGTCACTGTAAATTAGTCATTCCCTTATTGCTCTTTGAAGGATTCATAGTAGAATGAAACATTTAGTGAGAACCAAGTCACTCGCCTCTCACTTCTGGGGTCTCAGGTTTGATTCCTGGACTCGACATCACATGTGAGTAGAGTTTGTTGGATCCATCTTTCCTTTGATTGAGAGTTCCAAGATACAAGGTGCAAAACAGTAACATGAGGATTTCATATTCAACGAAAAGCTATCAAATAAATAGAAGTTAGACTTACTAAAAGAAAGAAAAAAAAGTGGAGGTAAAGTGTGCAATACACCAGTTTCACATTCGATGCATACCGCTGTTTTTGAAGACTACAGACTCATTTGCACAGGCTTAGCCTGGTTTATAAGTCAGCTATTCACAGATACCATTAAAAGTCTGTGGGATTTCAAAACATTGGTATTGTTCAAGCTGCACATTCTTTACATTACAGTTGACTTTTGCAAATGATTTACTGTTAAGCGAGGCTAAGCCTGCGGAGATGAGTCTTCAGTCTTAAAACACAGCGGTATTTACCGAATGAGAAAAGGGACTATTATAAATTGTCAAAAACATGTCAAATCAAAAACTTGTGGAAGCATCCACGGTATGGCGGGTAGCACAGTAAGTCTAAAATCTTTTTTATTTTACTTTACTAACTGGTTTATGGCTTTGGGGTCATTCCCTCTTTTCCTGTGCTGTCTCTTGATTTGAGTTTATTTCCCCAGGTTCTCCGGTTTTCCTTCCTCAATAAAATCTAACATAGTAAATTCTAACTCGCATCTGTGAGTTAGCTCTGTAGCTTACGAACTTGTCGCTCTCATACGTTTGAATTTAGAAGTGGTGGTCTTTGCGAAGGAAGGAATACTGGAGAACGCTCAGAAAAACCCTCGAAGCTGTACAGGAGAGAAACAACAAACAACTCTACTCACAAATGATTAAACTCGACATGACCACAGCCGTGATAGGCAGCGCATTAGAAAATTATTAGATTGAAATGTTATCCTCTGTTTAATTATACTGATTTCGTATCACTCGTTTTTCAGAACTCAAGTCGTCATGGTGATTTTGAGAAGTCTTTCCTTGAAAGGTATTGTACAAGACAGTTTGCTAAGAGCAGTTTTCGTATGACTGTGAAAAAGTCAGTGCCGTATGCGTGCCTTGCCGCGACCTTAATGTTTTCTAGAATTTTGATTGGGTTTTTTTTATCGCGCAATGTGATTGGTCTGGCAGTGCCGTGACATTGGCGTGACCGTGTGTGAGCCGTGTTTATGCCGTGTTTCGGGCATTTGATTGGATGAGAGTAAATTCTCGTACAATGTGATTGGTCTGGAATATGCCTTGCCGTGTCACGACCGTGTTCATGCCGTGAGCTTTTCAGTCATAAGAAAAATGCACTACGTCGGACAAATTACATTGCGTGATGATTTACTATCCATCCAATCAAATGAATAGTGCGCACAATAGCCATACAAGCCACACCTTTAGAAAGTCGTATAAAGTTGAAACACAATTGACGTCAATACTTGTTCAACCAAAAAAATTGTTTCTGCTTTATGAAGCTGTTTGGAATTGAAAGTCAATAAGTCATTAGAACCCCCCCCCCCCCCCCCCCCCCAATTCCCTAACAGGAATCTTATCCGTGTTTCCATCCAATTCAGAGAAGTACATTCTACTTTTCCTTAGGTATCGCCGTGAATTTGGCTTTGATATTCCTGGCCGCAAGATCTATGTAGAAGATATTCGTGTTCGTGGAATAGGAGCATCGAAGGTTGACCTCAAGGGAGTAGTGTCCAATGCGTCTGGTCCACCTAAACCTAAGAAGGTAATTCATAGTCAATAGACCGTTTTCATGTGACATCACAGTGGCCATGTTGGTGTACCAAAACAATGCATTTTCTATCCTCCGGGAATTGAACTCTATTTTTATGCAAAAACTGTGCAGAAAGTTTATATTGTTTGTTACACCAATATAGCTGCCTTCTCACGTGAGTGACTAAACGCTCTATAGATGATTTGTACTAACGGGTCACGTGACCCTACCCTCTTAAAACTAGCAGTTGCGTCAAAATGAACAACAGAAATGAAAAGAGCACCTCAACTTTAGTAAGACAGCGAAGTTTCAGCTCGAAATGATGACCACAAGAGAAATGACATTGAATATAAAATCAAATATTTTACAAGGATTTGTATGGGAAAAGTGTTGGCTGGTTAGCTTTTGCCATCCAGCGCATTTTCCCATACAAATCCTCATAAAACATTCAATTTTATATGCAATGCCATTTCGCCTGTTTCGCTTGTTATGAGCGGAACCTCCGCCTTCTACTGTTCGGAATTAAATGCTCGCACGTTATAGAATCTAGAAAAACCGAAAACAAGTTTTGGATTAAATGGAGTATTAAGAATAATAGTCCCTTTGCAGCTCAGTAATCACATGCTGATTAATTCACTGAGAGCAAATGAATGAACATCTTGATTCCCATGCGTGAAATATACTGGTGAGCAAACAAACTTTCTACAACCTGTTTCGAGAGATCGTAATAAAACTGCATTTCGTAACACACTGGTTACACATCGTTTCATTCAGTTCTTTACAAGTAGCTAAAAAGAATCACCAATTTAAAATAAAATGAAAAATTTTGCTCGCCAGTACAGACACGTGACCGTTAACTGCAAAGGGCCTATTGAATGATTTTCTTGTATCGTCTTTGCTCAAGGGTTTCGTGCAGATAAACATTTTAATCTAAAAGGTTCTTGATTCAATTCTTTTCTTTTGACTCCATCGACTGCAGGTCACGGATTGTTTTTTCGAGGAAGGATTACTGAAGACATCAATATACTTCCTGGAGGATATCAACAGTGGTTACGATATCGAAGGACCTGCCATTATCATCGACAAAACCAGGTGAACAACACGTACCGTGTTTACTTAGTCCAAAACTGAACCCACTTTTATTTGATTTGTTCGTTTTGATCCAAATCAACGCGCGCGCGGGCGCGAAAACATTCATGGGATATATACGAAATTTTTAATACACTCAACAACATTACTCGATTCTGGTTGGACAAGAGAAGTACAATTAAATCCCAAATTGTACTCTGTTTGGTCCCAATTGAATTCCTCAATTTTGTTGAGCGTATTATAAACAAAAAATCGTATAAAAATCAATCTTCTCGTACAATTCGGAATTTGTAGATACTCGTGATGTTTTGAAAGTTCTCAAATTGGACTCGGCTAAAAGGCTCGTCCAGTTTCGAAAACTTGCAATACACCACTCGTACCTATAAATTCCGAATTGTACGGGAACATTGTGCGATTTCCTATACAAACAATCACAAGGATCGCGCGCTTAGAACATACACAATACTGTGTGTGCAACCATGTGACTCAAAACCCCTTGAGATATGAAGAACAATGAAACAACCACCATGTTGGTTGATCTAACAAGAGAAGCTAATGAGGAATGCTTTGTTTTTTTCAACCAAGATGGTCGTTATGACGTAAGATGCACATGATCTATAGAGTGTTTGCAACCATGTGACTCGAAATCTCTTGAGATATACTTATTTCAATTAAGTTAGTCACCAAAAAACCTAGAAAGCTGAGATCACTGAGGTTCATGGGAAACTTTTAATATCAAACAAGTAAAGCTTTTGATACGATTTGCAGCTTGAGGATGCTCAGAAGAGGTGAGACTGTAACTGGTAAAAGATCTAAAATCCCTCAATAGTTATTAAAGCAGTTGAAACATGTAAAATGTATCTACCCATAATCCTTGTTGGTCTCAGCTTTGTAGCTTTTCAGGTGACTAACTTTATTGAAATAAGTGTATAAATATCAATGAAACAGCCGCCATGTTGGTTGATCTAACAAGAGAAGCTAATACTAAAAATATATTTACTCGACAAGGGCCCACACTTAAGAGCAATGCATTGTGTAACTAGTATAAACTGCCATTCACTATTAGTTACTAGATGTCTAAAATATATGCATTGAAAAATGTTATTTTCTGTTTTATTTAACGCAGTACGATAGTCGTTGAGCCGGACTGTACAGCGGTAGTGACAGTACACGGTGACGTGCGTATTGAGGTAAGACCCGATTTCGACAATGACGGGGCATTCTGATTGGATCAGCAGTGATCTTACGCTATTATTCAATTATTCTAAAGAGAATGACACGTGTTCTGGAATAGGAAGACATCCATTTTCCCTCTCTCATATTCTTGTATTATTTTGCAGATCAAAGAGCACAAGGACAAAACCAAGGTCGGGACCGAGTTGGACAGAATTCAGGTCTGAACCTTAGTATTAATTATATTTAACTGCGGATAGCCTTGAAATTTACATATGTTTTTTACATATTTTACAACCATCACTCCCCCTAAGGGGCTCTTCCGTCACTGCATTCTTTATTTACGACACACAACTCACATGCTGATTTTTACGGTGGGAGGAAAAACCAGAGGACTTGGACAGCAACCCCTATGAATACACCTAAAACATTTATTCATTTCTGTATTTATATAATCTATTTGTTTGTTTGTTTTTCTGTTTGTGTTATGTGTAAACGAGTGTAGTATAGATTGATATTTTTTGTTATGTTGTTTGTGTTATAGTTGGCTATATTTTCTCATCGCTTCATGAGCACAGCTGAGCAAATGGGAAGGTAAGTATGGGTGATCAATCCATGTTTCCATTCTCCTTGCTTCCTTGCTTCCTTGCTCCCTTGCTCCCTTGCTCCCTTGCTCCCTTGCTCCCTTGCTCCCTTGCTCCCTTGCTCCCTTGCTCCCTTGCTCCCTTGCTCCCCTGCTCCCCTGCTCCCTTGCTCCCTTGCTCCCTTGCTCCCTTGCTCCCTTGCTCCCTTGCTCCCTTGCTCCCTTGCTCCCTTGCTCCCTTGCTTCCTTGCTTCCTTGCTTCCTTGCTTCCTTGCTTCCTTGCTTCCTTCCTTGCTTCCTTGCTTCCTTGTTTCCTTGCTTCCTTGCCTCCTTCCATCCCTTTATCCAAGCAACCGATCTGCCTATCTAGTCCTCCCTTTCTTCACCCTACCAATTCCTAGTGACATCCTGTTCTCTTCCCTCCCCCCAGGGTTCTTCAAAGGACAGCCATCTCCACGAATATCAAGGTACGTGCAGTTTTCAGTGCAAGGGCTATCGTGTGTCTTACTTGCTTTACTAACAAGGTACAGTTTCCTAAGTAACGTAACATTTCATTTCTAACCCAGGAACGCCTCGATTTTTCGTGCGCCATGTTTGGTCCTGATGGAGGTCTGGTAGCTAATGCTCCTCATATCCCAGTCCACCTCGGCTCTATGCAAGAGACTGTGCAATATCAGGTAAAAATATAGTGGACTGATTGAATGTTTGAATTGCTTGTTTCTTGGTCATTGTTTCTAGCCCTTATAATTACAGCACATACGCTTTAACTGGGACCAGTCGTAAAAAAAGTAACATAACAACTTGTCGTGGGAATGAAACGCTGTCTTCTTTGTGACGGATCCATGTTTTTAACATTCGAGATTCCACAAATGCTCTTTCCTTCGTATTTCCTGCAACAAACCAGTAATTATATCTATTTCATTGTACTGAACGTGATCGCCATCGCTAAGGGGTTTTTTTCATCCTTCCTTCTTTCCTTCCTTCCTTCCTTCCTTCCTTCCTTCCTTCTTTCCTTCCTTCCTTCCTTCCTTCCTTCCTTCCTTCCTTCCTTCCTTCCTTCCTTCCTTCCTTCCTTCCTTCCTTCCTTCCTTCCTTCCTTCCTTCCTTCCTTCCACCCTCCCTTCCTTCCTTCCTTCCTTCCTTCCTTTCTTCCTTCCACCCTCCCTTCCTTCCTTCCTTCCTTCCACCCTCCCTCCCTTCCTTCCTTCCTTCCTTCCTTCCATCCATCCATCCATCCATCCATCCATCCATCCATCCATCCATCCATCCATCCATCCATCCATCCTTCCATCCATCCATCCATCCATCCATCCATCCATCCATCCATCCATCCATCCATCCTTCCTTCCTTCCTTCCTTCCATCCATATATCCATCCATCCATCCATCCATCCATCCATCCATCCATCCATCCATCCATCCATCCATCCATCCATCCATCCATCCATCCATCCATCCATCCATCCTTCCATCCTTCCATCCTTCCATCCATATATCCATCCATCCATCCATCCATCCTTCCTTCCCGTCCATACTAATTTTATGGAACCCATAGAACCACTCCCGATTCCCTTCTGCTCTCTCATGATTGGCTAGAGTTTTCTCTCTTCATAGTGATTGGTTAACTTTGTAAAAAACGTTCCCAATTCATGTGTCCAGAATGCACCTTTTTGTCAACAAATGATTATAATGTCTCTACACATATCATATAGAAGTTAAACATTCCCTTTGCAGATCCGTTCCCTAGGTACCGATTTAAGAGAAGGTGACGTCATACTGACCAACCATCCCGTTGCCGGGGGAACACACCTACCGGACTTGACCGTCATTACACCGGTATGTTCACTGTGCATGCGTAGTACTTAGAATAACCTTGCGCTTTTTACGCGTGTAACTAAGTAAACACATTTTCTCTCTCATAGCACGTATTTTGGGGTCCAACTGCTCACAGAAATCGCTAAAATAAAGCAAAAAAATGTCCCTACGTCTTTAAACTCCACCTGAAACAATTAGAATTTTGTACAACAAATCCCATCACGAAGAAAAAGTAAGAAAAATCTTCATAGAACTGCTTTCCGTTTTGGACCCAGAAGTCGTTTTTCCATACAAGTGACATCAACTTAAAAGCTTATTACAACTTTTCGGGCGCTCAGTAACATTTCTCGTATGATCCCAGTGATTCATTTATTCTGTGTCGTGTTCAGGTGTTCTACCCAGGTCAGCCCAGACCTTTGCCTGTGCTCACTAACATTTATCGAATGATCCCAGTGATTCATTTATTCTGTGTCGTGTTCAGGTGTTTTACCCAGGTCAGTCCAGACCTGTCTTCTACGTTGCTAGTCGTGGCCATCATGCTGACATCGGGGGCAAAGCACCAGGTGTGAAACGATGAAAAATCTATTTAGCAATTAGTCCTCAAGCCCGAATGGACTATGAGTCAATAGCCAATGAGCCCGAAGGCCGAAAAGGCTATTCTTCGATTGCACGTTACGTCATCGCAGCCATGTTGGTGCCATTTAACAAAAGATTTTTCATTATCATCCATCGTTAACGGTACCACAATTACCGTCATGTTTTTGTCTTTTGACTCTCTTGGGAATGCTTGCAACCCATCAATTGACTCATAGGCCATGAGGACGAAAGGACTAATTGTTTTAGTCAAATCCAACTAGTCAGTCAAATATATAGATGCAAACAAGTTTTGAATGAAAGTTAAATCCAAGTGAAGACTGCCTGTGGTTAGTTGGTAGAACAATAAGATCCCTCGCGGAAATTGAATTCTTTCACATGTAACGTTGTAGCCATCTAACATGACTATGTGATGGTGCAAAATCTCTATTCCATTCAAATTGTAAAGTACACATGATTATTTACCATGCATCATTAGTTTATAAATGTAAGTTAATATTTTGGGTTTCATGGTCTTAGGGTCAATGCCACCCAACTCCAAGAGCATTTTTGACGAAGGCGCTGTCTTCAAATCATTCAAGTTGGTCACCAATGGACAGTTTCAGGAAGCAGGTAACAATAACGGGAAGGAATAATTAATATTAGTTTTAATCATTTTGGCGGCGACAGAAGTAATTTCACGAATATGGTCAGACCTCATTTGGTGCAATGTTTTCTCATTTCAGACCACGTGTCATTCCCTAGAGTATCATTTCTTTGTTTAGCTTGGGCGTAATGTTTTCTCATTTCAGACCACGTGTCATTCCCTAGAGTATCATTTCTTTGTTTAGCTAGGGTGTAATGTTTTCTTATTTCAGACCACGTGTCATTCCCTAGAGTATCATTTCTTTGTTTACCTTGGGCGTAATGTTTTCCCATTTCAGACCACGTGTCATTCCCTAGAGTATCATTTCTTTGTTTACCTTGGGCGTAATGTTTTCTCATTTCAGACCATGTGTCATTCCCTAGAGTATCATTTCTTTGTTTACCTTGGGCGTAATGTTTTCCCATTTCAGACCACGTGTCATTCCCTAGAGTATCATTTCTTTGTTTAATGGTTGCACAAGAGAAGACACATGAATATGGATACACTACAAACCAATAATCTTTATTCATACAATAGAATAACACGTGGACTGAAATGGGAAAACGTTGCACCACAACGAATAAAATCAATTCAGTACCGTTTGCGTGCCGTGTGCTATGGCATGTCGTACCGTATGTTTCCCACTCATAACCATTCATATGGGAAGCCATTTCAATGCTATGGCATACCATACCGTGTACGTACTGTAGGTCACTATCATATGTTTCCCACTCATACGATAACCATTCATATGGGAAGCCATTTCAATGTTATGGCATGTCGTACCGTGTACGTGCTGTGATTCAGTACCGTACGTTTCCCACTGTACACATATATATGATAACCATTCATATGGGAAGCCATTTCAATGTTATGGCATGTCGTACCGTGTACGTGCTGTACGTCAGTACATTATGTTTCCAAATCATACGACAACTGCTCTTCAGGTCTTCGTGCTGATTATTTTATTCATTTGGCATTTCATTCTCAGCCTTGACGGAAAAGCTGATGGAGCCAGGCAAATACCCCGGATGTAGCGGGACACGCAACTTAGAGGACAACATTTCAGATCTGCGTGCTCAGGTGGCGGCCAATCACAAGGTAATTAGGGTGAATGAATCTAACCAGTGATCTCATATCATATTATGATTTTACGCTGATTTGACGGTAGGCTCAATCAAGGGTGGTGTAGTGTCAATGCATTCACCTTTCACTTTCAAGTTTCTTGGGTCTCTCTCTTGATTCGAGAATTCTTATCCCGGTTCTCCGGTTTTTCGCCCCTTGCGAAACCCAACATGCAAAATTTCAATTTAATCTGTGAGTTAGACATGCCCTGACTTAGATCAGTCCAGAGATTGTTTCAGGGTTCAATCTGTGAGTTAGCCATGCCCTGACTTAGATCAGTCCAGAGATTGTTTCAGGGTTCAATCTGTGAGTTAGCCATGCCCTGACTTAGATCAGTCCAGAGATTGTTTCAGGGTTCAATCTGTGAGTTAGCCATGCCCTGACTTAGATCAGTCCAGAGGTTGTTTCAGGGTTCAATCTGTGAGTTAGCCGTGCCCTGACTTAGATCAGCCCAGAGGTTGTTTCAGGGTTCCATCTGTGAGTTAGCTATGCCCTGACTTAGATCAGCCCAGAGGTTGTTTCAGGGTTCTATCTGTGAGTTATCCATGCCCTGACTTAGATCAGCCCAGAGGTTGTTTCAGGTTTCAATCTTTGAGTTATTCATGCCCTGACTTAGATCAGCCCAGAGGTTGTTTCAGGGTTCAATCTGTGAGTTAGCCTTGCCCTGACTTAGATCAGCCCAGAGGTTGTTTCAGGGTTCTATCTGTGAGTTATCCATGCCCTGACTTAGATCAGCCCAGAGGTTGTTTCAGGGTTCAATCTGTGAGTTATTCATGCCCTGACTTAGATCAACCCAGAGGTTGTTTCAGGGTTTGATCTTTTTATTATATTTTCCAGGGTATATCACTGATCAGAGAGCTGATAGATGAGTACAAGCTAGACGTCGTCCAGGCCTACATGAATCATATACAGGTGAGATATCTTTCGTAGAAGATTTGATGGCGTTGTAACTAGTAACTTGGCACTTCGTTTAACTCCTGCTCCTGCTCTGACCTTCTTGTGTCCCAGTTATTTCAGTGGGTACTGTTGTAGGGGGGTGTTGTTTTGTGTTCGTGTTTGTGTGTGTGTGGGGGGGGGGGGGGTCACTGGCATAGTATCGGGAGATGGGCGGGGGGGGGGGGGGGAGATAACCTCAGATGAATAGACCCTTTTTAGTTTTGGCGCAATGTTTTCCCATTTCAAACCATATATTATTTTCCTTGATTATTATTTCTTTGTTTAACGGTTGCACATGAGAAGACACATGAATATGAATACAACTCAAACAAAGAACCTTATTCTCAAGAGAATGACAAGTGGTCTGAAATGGGTAAAACATTACGCTCAACACATCATATCACTTCACTGACATGGTTTTTATTCAAGGCTTTATCACACTGATATAGTCCCTAATTGTGTAATACAGAGAAGTAAATGCTTATCGTCTTGTTTAAATACACAGCATAACGCCGAAGATGCCGTTCGTCAAATGCTTCAGGTCGTGGGGAAGAAGTTCAAGGTACAACGTTGTTTAGTATGAGTAGGCCCGTTGATATGAGGGTAGAGTGACCCTGGTGCTAAGGACATGTTCTTGTTTTCTTTCCGTCAGGAGAATAACAACCCTACCTTCATGTTAACGGGGCCTACATTTATTCTATATACTTCCCGTAATCGTACCGTGATAGTCCCGTGATCTTTTCGTGATCGTCCCTTATTCGTCCCATATTCGTCCCGTATTCCTCCCGTATTCGTCCCATATTCGTCCCGTATTCGTCCCGTATTCCTCCCGTATTCGTCCCATATTCGTCCCGTATTCGTCCCATATTCGTCCTGTATTTGTCCCGTATTCGTCCATATTTGTCCCATATTCGTCCCGTATTCGTCCCGTATTCGTCCCATATTCGTCCCGTATTCGTCCCATATTCGTCCTGTATTTGTCCCGTATTCGTCCATATTTGTCCCATATTCGTCCCGTATTCGTCCCGTATTGGTATCATATTCGTCCCGTATTCGTCCCATATTCGTCGCGTATTCGTCCCGATTTCGTCTCGTGATCCGTTGCCCCTCCCATAAGCGGATAATTTTTCCCCCATTGAAAATCATGAAATTCATGATTTCAATTTCCACTCTTTCGTTAATACAGGAAGAAACAGGTCAGACCCGTTTCTCAGCCAGAGAATACATGGATGATGGTACAGCGATACAACTGACTGTCTCTATTGATCTGGACACGGTACGTCGTATCTACTTTTGCCCGCACTACGTCTGGACTTTTGATACTTTGGTGTGTCCAACACGCATGCGTCAAATCAGTATTTGAAGTCATTTGTCTTGCGTACCTTAATAGTCTATTATAAAATATTTAAGATATAACGCGTGCGTTGATTGGCTGACTACCGTGCTTATATCAGTGGACAGAGACACGCTCGCGCAAATGTACATTCTGGGAGCTGTAGAGCTCTCGAGAAGCAAGAAAAACATTAAGCTACACCTCGTGTTCCTAAGCTTACTTCTCTCGTGCTCTACAGCTCCCAGCGTGTTTATGTCACAGTACAGAGAGACGCGCGTGCGTTTTATATTCCTCGATTAAAAGTCTATGGTCGCGGCTTCACTACACTATTGTACTGATGATCATATTTCTATTGTATCATTTAGGGAAGTGCTGTGTTTGACTTCGAAGGGACTGGACCCGAGATGTATGGCAATTGTAACGCACCCAGAGCCATCACATTCTCTGCTATCATCTACTGTCTACGATGTATGGTAGATCAAGATATCCCCCTTAATCAGGTTAGTAACAACTTCTGATTCCAAAAACCGCCATTTTGGTTGATTTATGAGTGCTTTTCTGGGGTAAGTTTTACCATTTAACCAATCCATCTGTTGGGAAATTTGTTTGCTAATGGTAAGAAAAGAGCGGGAAGATTTACTTCCGACAAATGGTACACGCGTCTACCGGAAGAACCAAAAAGAGCGGGAAACTTTGACTTCCGACAAATGGTGCACGCGTCTACCGGAAGAACCAAAAAGAGCGGGAAACTTTGACTTCCGACAAATGGTGCACGCGTCTACCGGAAGAACCAAAAAGAGCGGGAAACTTTGACTTCCGACAAATGGTGCACGCGTCTACCGGAAGAACCGAAAAGAGCGGGAAAAGTTTATTACCTCGAGTGCTTAACATTTATCCAGGAAAAACCGGAAATTCCGGTTGGAAAACGAATGGTTTGTGTCATTACGATCGTATTCAAATTGAGAATTCCGGGATTTTAATGAACTTTCCCTAATCTTGCATTGTTGTTTAGGGATGTCTTAATCCAGTGACGGTCAAGATTCCCAAGTCAAGTCTTCTATCGCCATCAGAGAATGCTGCCGTAGTCGGAGGCAACGTACTCACATGTCAGAGGATCGTAGATGTCGTGTTTAAAGCCTTCAAGGTCTGCGCAGCCTCACAGGTAGGACAGCGGTATTTCCGCAAGGTCGGGCAGGTACTTTATGATTTGTGTATCGTAAAGCACACTATTGTTTTCAGTCTCGTAGCTTTGCTTTGGTTCTAAAAACCACAGGACTTCCACATCTGGCGTAGATGATTTATGATTTACATAGTGCGCTTTCTATGAACATAAAGGTGCTTTTTACGCAACCTACAAACATGAGATGGTTAGTGTGATGTGTAGGCACTGAGGATGGTCACTGCCAGGGTTTCTTTACGCCCTCAGTGGTTCTTTTACGTCCCTCAAATATCCATTAAAAGTGATCATCTGAGCCACTTGAAAGTCTAACCATTTGCAGATATAATTACAAAGGCAGCACTTTCTCCTCAGTTATTTTAAGACCCTGAGTGTTGGTCCGGCAGGAACTCGAACCACGACCTCCCGCACGAAAGTCCGATGCTCAACCAACTGAGCCAACCGGTTCGCGGTTGCTGCCATTCTGAGAACCTTGTCACATTTTTAAAACTGAATACTTTTTTGTTGCGAAAAACGTATTCTCAGAAATCCTGGGGAATCTTCTTTTTACCAAAAACAGATTGATAACTGTATGGATGCGGGGTGGAAAATGCGTAGTTTTGACAAGAGAAAACAGCTTGTCGCTGTGACAAACAATACATTGCGCGCCTGGATACCAAATCACTTCTAGGTGAGCGGTGACCACAGCGCCGAAGCATGAGTGTACAAAACGACCGACCCTAAGGTTTTTTTTGAGCTTGAAAGAACGAAGCAAATATGGTGTTAAAATGAAATTGTTTTTATTCTTCCTTTCCATATTTCTGCCTCTTGTAGGCACCTATATTATATTTTAGTCAAAAGAAAACAGAAAAATTCGCAAACGTTGGGTTACAGTAGCCTGGGAATTAGGGCCTGCGGCAAAACAGCTAAACGAGCTGTGATTGGCTGAAACAAAATTCACCGCTCAGCTGGTTGGAATTCTCTACTTTCCCATGCCTATAATACTTTGCGTCTTTGGGGGGTAACCAGAGGGTAAAAACCCACTTATTTTTCTGAAGGCCGATCAGACAATGTTGAAAATATCTCGTTTGATATCCAAATATAAAATGAAGAAGTTATAAACAGAAAATTTTGCTTAAGGCCGATCAGGCAATGTTGAAAATACCTCGTTTGATTTATCCAAACATAAATTGAAGAAGTAAAACAAAACAAAACAAAACAAAAAATCAAAACCAAAAAACCGAAAAAGATAGAAGCTTGAAGAATTGTAAAGTAAATTTTAAACATTTTCTTCGTAAGTCAATGCATTTTCTGTAACACCAAACCTCGAGATGTTCAGAACGCGCCAAATTAACTCGGGATAAACTGATACTCAGTATTGTACTGATAAAAGCAGGTATAGTATATATTCAATTAAGAAACCTTTCATTTAGGAACTATTTTTTGATTGGTTACCCCATGAAGCAAAGCATTATGGGCTGCGAGAAAGTAGAGCACAAAGACGTTTCCACCAATTTGCATACCGACAGACTTCGCGCATGCGCAGACGATTCTCATTCACGTCACTAACGCTTGTGTTAATGAATATGTAAGTAATATATACAGTAGGTTAGTTCCTTTGTCTTTTACTAAAAGTTTCAAGATAAAAGTGAATCTGGCCAAGAAAATCCATCTTAAAGTTTATGCAAATGAACAGGATTCTGTATCAGATTTACAAAACTCTTCACAGTCGTAATTTCTGTTGTGTTTTCCTCATGAATTATTAATGAGTTTAATAAATGATAATACAGGGGTGTATGAATATAACCGCTTTTGGAGACGAGTACAAGTATCAGTACATAGAGACGCTAGCCGGGGGAGCTGGGGCGGTGAGTCACGTGACTAGAACGTCACCTAGGGGATGTATGTATGTATACAAACCCGGTACCCCGCGATATCCAGGATAAGGCTACCTATCCTATTGGGTATTGCATTCTAACTGATATTTGCCCTGGATGTAGCTATCGGGTATTTTGCCTACCCGGTATGTGAACAAGGTGGTCTTTACCTATTTGAGAGCACACAGCTATCTATTTACCGGAAATAGTTTACTGGACATTTCAAGTTATTCCGTAACGACTTATAGTTACCTACTGGACATGGTTACTGTACCGTGACATCACCTACAGGGCATTTTAATATGTTATCTACCGGCCATACTGTATCGTGGTTTACAGCTACAGGGCATTTTAGTATGTTATCTACCGGCCATGTCTCAACCTTTTGAAAAAGGTCACTTTATAGCTAACCTACCAGGCTTTTAGACCTACCGGACATTTATCTATCCGGGATGCGTACCTATCGGATATGTAGCCGTGTATGACATACATTCCCTAGATCTTGTATTCTTGTTATAGTAATAGAGTTATTCCTTCGCGCAGGGCTGCATGAATAATGTCACGTTTGGCGACGCTAAGTATGGTTATTACGAAACAATCGCTGGTGGATCTGGAGCGGTGAGTGGAGTACATATTGCTTGCCCTTATTGAGCTGAACAGGCGAACACAGGCAAACACTGTCCATTATTATCAATAGTCCCCTTCACAGTTCCCTGCGCCATCTTGAAAGGTAGCCGTGCCTTTGCATTGAAGCGAGACGAACGGTGATCTTGCAATGATAGAGACATGTGAATAATTGTACAAGGTGTTAAAAAAGGTCTCTATCATTGCAAGGTCACCATTCGTCTCGCTTCGATGCAAAGGCACGGCTACTTTTCAAGATGGCGCAGGGAACTGTGAATGGGACTATTCTTTTATAGACTATTTTCAATACTCCCTAACCCTAATGACGTTTCATACGTAAACTACCACAATCCTTTTCAAAATCTCTTTTCAAAATCTCTACTCCTTTGAGAATACCAAGACGATAGTGTAAATTAGCATAGCAAAAAAGCTACCGGAAGGGATTCTGGAAGCTTAGGTATAAAATGTTATGGTTCTTGAGGTCGATATTGACCAAATCCACTTGGACGTAATGTTTTCCCATTTCAGACCACGTTTCATTCACTTGAAAATAAGATTCTTTGTTTGAGTTGTATCCATATTCATGTGTCTTCTCGTGCGCAACCATTAAACAAAGAAATGATATATGATGAAGGATCCTGATGCTATGGCAGCTTGTTTTTGGCGTGCCTTTAGGAAAGAAAACGTCTTGTCCCTAGCAACAGTCTCACCCTAGTAACCATGCCTTCATAAAACAGAAACTGTGAGGCAAACATTGATCGTTATTCTTAATCTTCCATCTACTTTTCGAACGAAAACTTTTCATTCTCAGTTTATTAAGGGCAAGCAATATGACTCAACGACTCGTAGACTAATATTTATTATAACGATGGATATCTTACTGTTAATATCTATTAGTAAACTCATGGACCAATCTTAACTATAATTATTGATATCTATTAATAAACTCATGGAATAATCTTAACTATAACTATTGATAACTTTTAATAAATAAGAGCGTCATCAGCATTTCACTGTGGACAGGGATGTGCGCGCTTTCATATGCGCTAAATAAATGATTGACACCAGTTTACCCTTTTGATTATTGATGGATGTTCTATTTTATACTGTTCTAGGGTCCCACATGGGATGGCCGTAGCGGTGTGCATGTACACATGACAAATACTCGCATCACTGATCCAGAGGTCCTGGAATCAAGGTTAGTTCTCAGCATGATTTTCCTCTACTATTAGCCAATCCGAGGTTGAGTAAGAGACTAAATAATAAATAAATAATGAATAAATGATTAATAATTAACGATTAAGAGGAAATTTTTTTCAATAATGAGCAATAATGGCAAAAAGCGCCAAAAACTAGACTTTCGTATGAGTTTTGATCCCAATTTTCGTTTTGGGTTAACTCTCAAAACCCTTTTTAAACAGTTAGAAACGGATGTACTATGATAAAATGCCTGTTTGAAGCGGTATTTTCAATTGTACAAAGATGTTTTGTTGCATTTGTGTTAGAATGTTGCTTTGTCAGGCCTTTTTATAGAAGATATATGGGGAATAAGCAAATGAAAACCTAAACCTCATTTTCAAATAAAATTTTTGCTTTGGGTTAACACTTTGATTCCACTTTCATCGGTCATCTCCACTTCCAAACAAGTTCAACTTTCTGAATAACAAGATTTTAGCCTTCTGCTACAGCCTTTCTTCAAGAAAATAGTTTTTGGCGCTCACTGCTTGAATACGAAAAGAATCCTCTCTTAATAATTAATGATTGATAATAAATTACATGTTTTTTTTGACGAACAAACATCTAGCCAATCAGAGCATTGACGTTCTTTGTTACTCCAGGTATCCCGTGATGCTTAGGCGCTTCCATTTGAACCCAGGCACCGGTGGACGAGGATTACACAAGGGAGGTGACGGGGTGATAAGAGAGCTACTTTTCAGACGTCCTGTCGAGCTGTCTGTCCTTAGCGAGAGAAGAGCTTTCCATCCTTATGGCCTTGAAGGTAAGCAAAGACTATGTTGATGATGGTCATAAATAAATAATAGGAATTAAACAGTGGTTCCCCATAGAATTGGAATTTAGGAGTTGGTTTTTGCGGAGGGAGGACAGACGGAGAACCCAAAGAAAAATCCTCGAAGCACAGGAGAGAACCAGCTCTACTCTACTCCCGTACGACACCGAGCCCGGGAATCGAACCCGCCTTAGCTTTTGATGCTGTTGTTGATGATAATGATGGTGGTGGTGATGATGATGGTAGTGATGATGATGATGTGATGATGGTGGTGATGATGATGATGGTAGTGATGATGATGATGATGATGGTGGTGGTGGTGATGATGATGGTGATGGTGATGGTGATGATGATGGTGATGGTGATGGTGATGGTGATGATGGTGGTGATGGTGATGATGGTGATTGTGGTGATGGTTGATGATGGTGGTGATGGTATGATGATGGTGCTTGTGGTGATTGTGGTGATGGTGTGGTGGTGATGATGGTGATTGTGGTGATTGTGGTGATGGTGATGTGTGATGATATTGATGGTGATGGTGATGGTGATGATGTGTGATGGTGATTGATGGTGATGGTGATTGGTGATGGTGAATGGGTGGTGATGGTGATGGTGATATGGTGATGTGATGGTGATATGGTGGTGATGGTGATGTGGGTGATGGTGATGGTGAGGTGATGGTGGTGATGGTGGTGATGGTGATATGGGATTGATGGTGATGGTGCTGATTGTTGATTGGTGATGTGATGTGATGTGTGATCGATGGTGATGGTGGTGATGGGTGGTGTATGGTGATTATGGTGGTGTGTGTGATTGTGGTGATTGGTGGGTGGTGATGGTTGCGTTGATGGTGTGATGGTGATGGTGATTGGTGATGACGTGTGGTGATTGGTGATGGTGATGGGTAGATGGTGGTCGGGATGGTGGTGACTTGGTATGGTGATGGTGATGGTGATGATGGGGATGGATGGGATGGGGGATGGGATGATGAGGGGGATGTGGTGATGGTGGTGATGATGGTGATTGTGTGGTGATGGTGATATGATGGTGGTGTGGGTCTGGTGATGACGATGGTGGTATAGTGATGATGGTGATGGTGATGGTGATGATGGTCGATGATGGGATTGTGGTGATTGTGGGATGAGTGATGATGATGGTGATGAATGGTGATTGGGTGGTGTGTGTGATGATTATGGTGATGGTGATGGTGATGTGTGGTCCGGGGTATTGATTGCTTCCATTGTGCGTGGGACTGATTGCGTTTGATGATTGGTGCTTTTTCTTTTCCTCCTGTCGGTGATGGTGATGATTGATGGTGGTGAGATGGTGATCGATGGTGATGATGATGGTGATGGGTGCCTGTGGTGGTGGTGAGTGGTGATGTGTTCCCGTCGTTGCAATGATGTGGAGTATCTCCCCCGCTATGATGTGTGCTCTGTGCGCCTTGCATGGTTGAGTTGATGCGTGTATGGCTGCAATGGGCGATTTTCCCTTCCTCCTCTATCTCTTTTTCCCCATTTTTCCTCTTCTTCTTCTGCGTTCGGAGGGTGATGATGGTATGATGATGGTGGTGTTGGTGATGGTGATGGTGGTGATAATGGTGGTGATGGTGATGATGATGGGTTGATGATGGTGATGGTGGTTGGTGACTGTGATGGGTGATAATGGTGGTATGGTGATGTGTGGTGATGATGATGATGATAGTAATGATAATGATGGTAGTGGTGATAATGATGGTGATGGTGACTTTTTTGATATTGATATATATATATTGATATTGCAAGCAAATAGTGCTCATATTCTTTCCTCCAGTCATTCCATTCCATTCCGTCCAAGAGGACTCATTTGGATTCATTTGTAAATCTATTTTTCTAAACGCATTATGGCGCAGCGAAATGCATCCACAAAAGCTGTTACATTATTTTAAGCCGTCTTCTTCTTCCTTCCTTCATTTCAGGCGGTGAACCTGGCGCGTGCGGGCGAAACTTGTTAATTTATTCAGATGGTCATGTGGTGAACTTGGGCTGTAAAACTCTGGTTTCTGTTCAACCAGGGGTATGTGGAAGTTAATACTTAAAAAATATCCCTTGCACTAGCATATCATGCTCATCTTTATTTATCTATTGCTGGTTTTCAATCATTCCCACGGGGGGTGAAATAACAGGAGACACGGCGGCCATGTTGGATGATATAACAAAAGAATTCATTGACAATACTTTTGTTAAATTTAACCAAGATGCGAGATGATTAGATTTTAAAACGATTTTATAGTGATTGAGAAAAGTGGTTCCAGTTCTGAGCAATCTCAAGTGAAGAGAATACCGACAATTCTTATTTTTATGAACTCTGTTTCAGGATTGTTTCCACATTGAAACCCCTGGGGGAGGGGGGTACGGTAAACCATCCGACAACACCGGTGAAAACGACGACGATGGAAGACCAGCGAAACGCAGACGAATAGAAAATGCAAGCCAGCTGTACATGGAGAGAGGTTCGCTTCATAACTATAAACTGATGCAGGAATCGGCTTGAATTGTTTCATTTTAAGGTATTATTTCGTATATGAAAGAGAAACTTGGGTTCTTCGACTATTGATTCAGAACAACTTCCTGGTCGACAACAAAAACAGTTTTATGAATGTTTTTTCCTTACTTTTTTCTTCATGACTTTGGATTTTTTGTCTAAAGTTTTAATTGTTTCGGCTGGAGGTAAAATTATTGAGAACATTTTTCGCTTTATTTTAGCGGTTTTTGAGCAATTAGACCCACAAAAATGCGTCACAAGTTAAAAGCTCTTTGCTAAGCACCCCATGTCATTCAAATAACTTCCCTTCTCAGCCAATTCATAGATAATAGAGGGATATTAACTATAACTATCTATTAACTATGGCCAATTAGAATGCTAGAAAATCCATTCCGTCCAATCATAGTCTGTATCTATATCTCTTTTTCATATTTTTAATAGTTTTTTTTTTTCCATTCTCATTAATCTAGGTTATCTTTTTTTTTTAAATTAGTCGCAGTAAAAATCTTTGTATTTGAACTGCATGGGTTGTGATGAATGGTGAATTTTTTTTCTAATTATATGAGCCCGCAAAACGAAAAAATGCGCACGCACATACGGTTTGACCAATCACAAAACGCGTTGCTTGCGAGAGCCTACGGTTTACTGGTCAGCAGTAACAAATTTTCAGAACGAATATTCTAATTCTGTAATTTAGAAGTGTTATTATAATAATATTTTTCTTTTCAAGATCGAAAAAAACGGGTCAAAAATGTATTTTTTGCATGGTAGGTAAATTCAGATACAATTAATCTTCTTACTAATTTTATGAATAAAAAAAAATAGGGAAAAATATTAGGGTATGAAAAATAAAATAGATATTCTAACTTCCCTAGTTACTGTTGCTACGTTGGACAAGCTATAATGTGTTTTTGATATACATAATTATGGAACAGACAATAATTGCTATAAAATCGTAAATTTCTGGCGCGGCGGGGATCGGGGGGGTGGGGGAGTGTGTGTGTGTGTGGGGGGGGGGGGGGGGGGGGGCTATAAAGGTTAATAAATTTAGAGGGGAAAATCGAGACGTGAATAATTTTACAAGGTGTTAAAAAATGTCTCTATCGTTGCAAGGTCGGTTCTATCTTTACAAGGTCGGGCTCTGGTATCAATTTTTTGAGACCAGGATTTCTTGAGCTTCCGGTATAAGAGCGCATGCGTTCAAAGACTTGCCAAGAATAAGAAACGCAGGCTCTGGGTACGAGATTGCATCATATCATAGAAAACAGTAATGACTAATACTTATAAATAACCCCGTATTGTTCCTGTCCTTCAAGGCCGCCACCACTTGACGTCTTAGTTACTCTGTGTGAGCACTGAATTACTGGGCACTGATTGGTCAAATGGGTCTAATCATCTTGTAAACATGTTTAAGTTTCCTCCTCATTATTCGCTTGTTCAGTTCAATCCGTTTTTTCGAAGTTCTTATGCAAATGTTTCTGGTATTTTTGTTTTGTTTGATGTACCCGTTTTTCCGGTCATACTTTAGTAATGTGGAAATGAAAATGACAGTTGCTTTCAATTTATTCAGAAGCTGTTGACAATATGGATCATAGAGAGAATTATGCATTCATCATGGATGTATTTTTTATAGCTCTACTTCCTTTTCGATTTTTTTCCGTTTTTATTTCACTTTATCTTTTATTCTCTATATTTGCTCAAAACTATCCTTCGTTTATCTATTTTTTCTCTACCAATTTTTCCTCTATTTTCTTTTTTTATTTCTTCCCTTCTCTCTATACCCTTTCTTTCTTTCGTTCTTTCTCTTCGTTCTTCCTTTCTTTTTTTCAAAATTCTTCTCAATTTTTTCTTTTCTTTTTCACATTTATTTATCCTTTCTGTTATTACCGTCTTTTTTTTTCATTAATTCTTCCTTCTTTTTTACATTTTCTTCTTTATTTTACCACCAAGAATTTATTCTTATTTTGATGATTTTCAAAAAGTCTATCCCGGTGAGCGAATATTTGCAAAGCCCTTCCTCATTATCCAATTTGTTAACACATGCACAATAGAACAATTTATAAATAATTTCCATAATTCATTTATGTATTGCCTAGAGATATCGAGATATCCTAATGTTTGTAAACAAATACTTTTCGCTTCTTATTATTTTTCATTTGAAAATATTGAGTAAATATTTCATGTATTGTTATATTTTTTGCCCCTATTTTATTGTTATATTAGCTTACAATAAAAACATATGCATTTTCTAAAACTTGTGACTTACAAATTTTATGACTAATTTTATTTTTCTGCTAAAAAACTTTATATAAGTCTTGCTAGAGAAAAATGTGCAGAAAAATTCAAATTCTAGTTAAGTTTACATAGTCTCCAAACATAATTTGAGGGTTTTGAGATGTGAGAATAAGTGTGAATAATCTTGGATAAATTCATAGCTTTAAATCGATAAACACACGTAAAATAAAGAAAATAACTTACACTTGAGGCTTAGTTGTAGGTGAAAACTTAAAATCGTTATGGTGGATTTCCTAAGCCTTTTAGAGAAGTAACGATGAGGTGAAAAAGTTGTTTTACGGAAAGGGCTCGCGGCCTCTTTTCATAGTTGTTAATGGGCAAAACGCGTGTGTGATGAGCGCATTATTTGTACATTGATCCGGTTTGCCATTAATCCATGTTGACAGACTACGCTACGTCAGAAAAGTAAACATAAAGACGGAGAAAAAACATTACTTTTTGAATATCATTAATAAGTTAAAAAAAAGCTCTCGCAGAGAACCCCAAGCTGATTGCTTTTATTAGCCCATGTACGAAATATCCGTTTCAAAGAAAGACGAAGATTTATATGTCCTTAAACTATTTTTAAACGGTTTCGACAATTTTCTATCGGATTCAATTGTTAACTTATTTTCTGAAGGTGCCAGTATTGGACAAGTGCTTTCAATCAGCAAGTTTCTACTCGACCTCATTTGCATTTGACAAAATTCAGGACATTCTGCGGTCTTTCTTTCAAGGCTTGTATGCCTTAAAGCGATGGGTATCTGACTTTTCTTCATTTCTTAATTCTTTTTAAAATATCTCATTACGTAGACAGAGTCTTATCTCTACGCGTTTAGGAAAGCAGCAAGATAATTACAATCTTTGTACTCGTTTTTTTTCCATTTGGTAATTTTCAATGTGTGGTGGAACATCGTGTAACTTCATTCTGGGACGATTTTTTTTATTGGAATTCTTCATTCGACATTAATTGAGACTCTTAGGCATGGATGGAGAGGCGGTTTCAACGAAGGAAGTAAATGAGAGTGAAGCCTTTCAAAAGTGCGGGCGGCGAGGAAGAAGAGGAGCTTGCACGAATAAAGATTTACCGGGTGAAAAACTTGTAGATATTTTAGATTCTCTGAAAGTCAGCGAAAATAGTGAAGAATCTGCGAAGAGCTCCGCGGAAAAAGAGCCAGGAACTTGAGTCTGGTTGATTTTAATATCAATACAGTTGAATATTCTACAGTTTTTTCCTTCCTACTTGAGCTAGTCCGCAGGTGTTGCTGAACGTCATAAAGCAGGATGGATATGCAATCGTATTAACAGAGTTCGGGACGAGAAATCTCCTCTTCAAATCTTAAAACGTTGAATATACCTCTTATTTTCTTTTTAACTTTTGTTATCTCTTTAAATACCTTAATGGAGGGAGATTATGTAACAACGAGGACTGAAAAGCGATAAATATCTCGGTCAAAAATGTTAGATACATGAAGAGGCCTAAACGAAGGGTTTTTTAAATCTTGGTCGAACGGAATTCAAATGAAAGTCTTGTGGAATATTGAACGTGGAATCCATGGGGAGAAGATTGCTCCTAATGTGAGTAATAAATAATCCATAATGATCGATTATAAATGATTAATTCGCTTCCATGCAAAGCAAAAACAGTGTTTTATTGTTCTGGCGTCACTGTACGAGGCGATAAAAACCCAATAAACTGCTGCAATCCAAGAGTTTTCTAATCATGTATCTTGTTCAACGATATGAATTTTTTGCGGTATGAAATGCAAGGCTATCGCACTCATAAAATGAAACCAGCTTACACCTCATTGTTATTCTTACATAATTATTGATGAACATTGTGAACGTTTTTATTAGACGTTTTAATAAAGTATCGACTAAATAACTTGAAATATTTTTATCGAAAGCGGGTGAAATTTTCTCGTCGACAGTGAAAAAGCCCAATGAGAAGAGAATCACTAAATATATTTAGAATCGAGCCTTGAATAAACAACTTCGCTTTTCTTTGCGTGTAAACTCCGTTGATTCTAGATTTCTTTTTTTTTTTCCCTCGTTCTCTCTCTCTTTGTGTTCTTGTACTTTTACTGATTTCCAGTTTGCCGGTTCCTCCTCGTTTTACTAAATTATTTTTCAGTCCTCTTCACTCAAACACCACTAAAAAGCTGTCGCGGTCGCCGAGACGGGCCTTCCACAAACTCTATCGATTTCCGAGGCTTTTATCGATTGACTTTGCATTTTTTATAAGTTTCTTCTTAAATAAATCATTATAACTTGCTTAAAAACAAAACTTTAGAGCCAATGTCAAAATTTACATTTGAAATTTGGGTAGTATTTAATAGTATTGAATAGGAAAAACAAAACTACTGTACTAAGAATCCTTTAATATTTTTCGGTTTTAATATTAGGTCAAAATGATAATAGCGATTTACTAGGCATTACAACTCGTGTAAATATAATATTTATCAAAAGAATAAACTGTAAATAAAGAGATGTTTGCATTTTTTATTCATTTTGGATATCCATTGAAGTGGGATTGATATGGGTATCATTTAGCATTAGTTTTAGGCCTTGGTGTAATGGCACTTGTAATAGGTAATACATGTTAGCCAAAATGTGTTCAAATATATTACTGATCTGTGTCAGAGAATATTGGGAAATTAATCGTTTTGAGAGGTAGTCTGACATCTCATTTTGTGCTAGGAAACGTGATGTCCATTGTGCACTCAAGTCAGCTCTTCTTGTCAACTTGTCATCATCCCTCAGGCAACAGACGCCTCTTTCTGAGTGATTTCTTATATTTTTTTATCGATCTTTTTACAATGTCGGCTTAATAAGGATATAAAATCTTAAAAATTCATTGCGTCTTATTAACGATAATTTTCCTATTATTATTCCTATTATTATCATCATCATCATCTTCATCCATCATCAACATCATCATCATCATCATCATCACCATCATGTATCATCATCATCACCATCATCATCATCACCACCATGATAGTGACGTTGAGATAATAGGCAAATTAAGATTCCCGTTTTTCCTTCCCGCAAACGGCAAACGTGACCACGTTTTCATCGTTTCCCTACATTTCACTTTACCTTTTACAAACCTTCTCGACAAAGACAAGTATTCTTTTGTTTATCTACTACTTGGAGATTTCTGCAATTCCTTTTCACTAATTTTAAAGAACTTTTTAATGGTCAACTGACGGTTCACGTTTGCCGTAAACGAGAATCTTATAAACTCTTAACTTTAGGTTTCGGCCTCATTTGTTGCACCGTACCAGTCATTGCTAGACGAATGTTTGACCCGCCCACCTCCCCTTCGGCGACGTTTTCCTCAAAATAACAGTTCATTATCACGGCTTAATCATAGCCGCGACAATATTCATGTTCCCAAAGCGTAACTGCGCTTTAGTGGTGAATACATAGCTGTTTTGACTTTGAAAATTCCCTCTTTTCAATCAAAGTCTACCCAGTCAAAAAAGCAAAAAGAGCGATATTTAGTAAAGAAATACTTCAAAACTAGGAAGTGTGTTTCATGGTCAAAGCAATGGCCACAAAAGGCTTTTTAGGGAATATGATGATGCTTAAAAACATTTCATTTTCAGAAATTTTTTGTTTCAAAAAATCATGGGATCCCTGTGGTGTACTATAAGTTCTGATCCAACATTGTAAAAATCGCTTTTTTCTAACAAAAAATTAATTAATTAATTAATTGATTAATTAAAAAATGTAATATTTTGCTCATTCACTTACCATCTTAGGCAAATATTTTATGAAACCTCATTTATCGCAAAAAAGTCAGATTTCTGGTCCGTATGAACATTTATTCTTTTACCACAGGGATCCCAAATCCAATGATCGACAAAAAACGCTTTATAGAAAAATAACTAAAGACTTTTTTTTCAAAAAGCGCTATGTGTATTAAAAACTCCTTTCTTAGCTTTAAATCTTGGCCCAAAGAAATTGGAAATTTTTGCATTATTTCATAGAAAACAAGGCTTGTGAAGTTGCGACCCCTAAAATCGCGCTTTTTCGAAGGTCCCAACTTAAAATCTCGGTTTTTTTGAGTAAAATATACGCGTATAGAAAGCTAAAGATGAGGGGTTTACGTTTCTAAAACTATCTTTTTCAGTTATATAAAAGCAATGGTGTTGTGAGTAAAGGAATATTCTAGTCTGCAGTCACCTAGTCAGCGGTCTACTGTTTTTACTTTTATTCTATGTTATTGCTTTTCTTTTTCTATACAACTTACATAAATAACACCTCTTATAATGCGCTAAATAACCACATTGGCAAAATTTTGGACAAGCTTTTAGAAGTTTCAAAATGAATGGGCGAACAATATCCAGTCTGGGTTGCCTGTGGTTTGTGTTTGTGAATAGCGCAGCGCACTGATCCTAAAAATAGCTTAAAGATTCGGACAAACATTGCATTCTGTTTAGCCGCTACGAGGATTGTACGAACCGATTTTATTATTTTTACTTAAAGTTACAATAATAACCCATGTAAACTAAGATCAACTGCGATCGGCTGTGAAAATTATCTACTGAAAGTAAACTTGTAAGTTTGTTTGTCCGAATTTCGCCTTTGTCTTCGTTTTAATGACGTCACGTCTGCGCTGCGCTATTTAGCAAAAAATAAAATTTTACTACGGGGACCCCCTTTTTTCTCGGGTTTTGGGATCTGAAGTGATTCCCTGAAGTTTGTATTGGGGGTGGGGAGGGCTGGTGGATTCGCAGTGAAGTTTTAAAAAAAACACCAAGAATACAATACATCCTGCAACACCAAGAATACAATACATCCTGCAACACCATGAATACAATACATCCTGCAACATCAAGAATACAATACATCCTGCAACACCAAGAATACAATACATCCTGCAACATCAAGAATACAATACATCCTGCAACACCAAGAATACAATACATCCTACAACACCAAGAATACAATACATCCTGCAACATCAAGAATACAATACATCCTGCAACATCAAGAATACAATACATCCTGCAACATCAAGAATACAATACATACTGCAACATCAAGAATGCAATACATCCTGCAACATCAAGAATACAATACATCCTGCAACATCAAGAATACAATACATCCTGCAACACCATGAATACAATACATCCTGCAACACCAAGAATACAATACATCCTGCAACATCAAGAATACAATACATCCTGCAACATCAAGAATACAATACATCCTGCAACACCAAGAATACAATACATCCTGCAACACCAAGAATACAATACATCCTGCAACATCAAGAATACAATACATCCTGCAACACCATGAATACAATACATCCTACAACACCAAGAATACAATACATCCTGCAACATCAAGAATACAATACATCCTGCAACATCAAGAATACAATACATCCTGCAACATCAAGAATACAATACATACTGCAACATCAAGAATGCAATACATCCTGCAACATCAAGAATACAATACATCCTGCAACATCAAGAATACAATACATCCTGCAACACCATGAATACAATACATCCTGCAACACCAAGAATACAATACATCCTGCAACATCAAGAATACAATACATCCTGCAACATCAAGAATACAATACATCCTGCAACACCAAGAATACAATACATCCTGCAACACCAAGAATACAATACATCCTGCAACATCAAGAATACAATACATCCTGCAACACCATGAATACAATACATCCTGCAACACCAAGAATACAATACATCCTACAACACCAAGAATACAATACATCCTGCAACACCAAGAATACAATACATCCTGCAACACCAAGAATACAATACATCCTGCAACATCAAGAATACAATACATCCTACAACACCAAGAATACAATACATCCTGCAACATCAAGAATACAATACATCCTGCAACACCAAGAATACAATACATCCTGCAACACCAAGAATACAATACATCCTGCAACATCAAGAATACAATACATCCTGCAACACCATGAATACAATACATCCTGCAACACCAAGAATACAATACATCCTACAACACCAAGAATACAATACATCCTGCAACATCAAGAATACAATACATCCTGCAACACCAAGAATACAATACATCCTACAACACCAAGAATACAATACATCCTGCAACACCAAGAATACAATACATCCTGCAACATCAAGAATACAATACATCCTGCAACACCAAGAATACAATACATCCTACAACACCAAGAATACAATACATCCTGCAACACCAAGAATACAATACATCCTGCAACACCAAGAATACAATACATCCTGCAACACCATGAATACAATACATCCTGCAACATCAAGAATACAATACATCCTACAACACCAAGAATACAATACATCCTACAACACCAAGAATACAATACATCCTGCAACACCAAGAATACAATACATCCTGCAACACCAAGAATACAATACATCCTGCAACACCAAGAATACAATACATCCTGCAACACCAAGAATACAATACATCTTGCAACACCAAGAATACAATACATCCTGCAACACCAAGAATACAATACATCCTGCAACATCAAGAATACAATACATCCTGCAACACCAAGAATACAATACATCCTGCAACACCATGAATACAATACATCCTACAACATCAAGAATACAATACATCCTACAACACCAAGAATACAATACATCCTGTAACACCAAGAATACAATACATCCTGCAACACCATGAATACAATACATCCTACAACACCAAGAATACAATACATCCTACAACACCAAGAATATCTGAAGAAGAGTACAAAACATCTTCAAGCACCAGTAAGTCGACTAAACCCAATCATATCTTTTATTTCAATATAAAGTAGGATATGTATACATATATATAATTGAATATTAGGTGTTAGAGTTTGACAATAGTAAACCATTTGCATTTTTATTCTCGTGAGAATTGAGTCATTATATAAAATCATAACAGGAAAAAAAAGATGTAAGCATGTAAACTCTGTGTCTCCAAGTTGCATGCTGAAATTTGTTTTTTTGCTGCCATCAATTAAAACTAATCAGTCGGTACCTTTCATATTTTTGACTAGCGGCAGCGAAGAACCAAATTTCAGCGTGCAACCTGGAGACACAGAGTTCACATAAATTGTCTATGAAAAGTGCAGTAATAGCTTTATGATAATGTTGTCACGTAACATTATCAATAGCTTGTCACTATAGCAACTGATAAGAATAAATTGTGTGTAATGTTTTCCCATTTCAGACCATGTGTCATTCCCTAGAGTATCATTTCTTTGTTTAACGGTTGCACATGAGAAGACCATTAATATGGATACAACTCAAACGAAGAATCTTATTCTCAAGAGAATAACACATGGTCTAAAATGGGAAACAATTAGGACCAGGCTAAAGAGGCGTATTGCGGATGTTAAGAAGAAATGTATTATTTGAAATAATTTTTCAATCAACAATTTAGTAGATTCTCTTTTTCAAGAAACTGTCTTTCTACTGTTCTCTCCAGTGCGTTTAGGAATTGTTCCAGTGTAAGAGTAGATGTCTAAGGCAAAACAGAATGTTCAAACAAGGTTAAAATCAACAGAATACTGGGAGGCCTGAGTTAAGGTGAGTGGGGGATCCAGGTTAATTGCAGTTAAGAGGGTTTGTATAATCTTAAGTCTTTACCTGCGAAAAGAGTGCATGAGCAAGGAATGGTATTTTTCGAAGTGTTCGTCCACTGAGACCTTGACTTTTCCTGAAAGTGAACAGTTGTAAAAGATAAAATGAATAATGGTCTTGAGTTTGTGTGATGAGAACCATAATCCAATCTTTCTTTCTTTTTTTTTTTTTTTTGTCATTTTATACAATCAAAAGTTTCATTTTACTTGTAGTCAGGAATGGATTCAATGCAGAAATCATACATTTTCACAATTTTGATGCATCCCAGGACTCACTTCATTTTTTAAATATTGATAGTCACAAGCAACACAATGCTTTGGATCCGAAAAGTTTCCCAGTACTCAAAACACTTGTGTTGACAAGAACTTTTTAAATATTGATTGACACCCACGACACAATGCTTTGGACCCAAATGTGTCCCAGGACTCACTTGACTTGTGTTGACAAGGGCTTCCTAAATTTTGAATGGCACCCACGACACAATTTAGCAGATACTTGGTCCCAGTGTAGGGGAGGACCCCCTTATTATGCTTACTTTGCAATTTCTTTCAATTCTAAACTCAAGTGTGTGGCATCATTATGTACAAATCTGGAAAAGAAAATGTTATTATGCAACGTTAAGACTGATGTTAGAGCAGAGCAGGAGCAGAAGTGGGACAGGTACACAGCAAGGCATATGCTATACCATCAAATAGCCGAAAGATGGTACAAATCCATGATGCAGACATGGTGACGGCAAGGTCAGAGCACTGCCAGATCAATCATATTGCACTGAGAGGTAAAAAATCTGCCAATCAAAATTCTAAAAAGCATCACGGTCATGCCAAGACATGCATTAGGCACTGAGCTTTTCACAATCATACATAAACTGCTCTATAGATAATAAACATGATAGACTTAGCAGCTAGAAGACACACTCACCTTAAGACTTCAAGCCCTCTGGTTTAATCACAAAGAAGGTGGTAAATGAAAGAGAAAGAAAGGAAAAAAGAATAGAAAGAAAATGAAAATCTTTGCTATAAATTGTTGAGCAGCATTTTTAGGCAGATAAGAGGGCAGGGCTCGAAATAGCGGCCTGCCAAATTTTAGGTTTGGCAGGCGCAAATAAATGATAAAATGACATGCAAAATTTACTGGAATGACCTCCTTTTACCATACTCCTTTACTATGGCAGGCTAATAAAAATTCCTATTTCGAGCCCTGGACTGCCTGAAAAGAAATTTTATAAGTCATTCAGTTAGTGAACAAAACAACCAGGACTCAGGCCTTCCAACATATCCCTAGCCATTTGTTCCTCACATGCTAGACTGTGCATAACATGTGCATAAAGAATTGCTTCTTGTGCTTCATAAAACATTCCAGTAAGTTATTTTTTTATTCAAAAAATTATCATGAGTACACAGAAAGCTCAAAACCGTTCTTGTATAGATTAGGAAATGCACTACATGAGAACGGCCATTATTATTATTATTGGATGAAGGCCAAAATGAAAGTATGTGATTCCATTATTATGGGTGGGCATAATTGATGATGATGATTTATGAATTTATATAACGCCCTTTCTATATGAATATAATCAAAGGCACTTTACATTGAGTTGTGAATGACTTGTTGCTTTTTGTGCAATTTACAAGCATGAGAGATGGTTAGTATGAAGTGTAGTCACTGAGGTAGGTCACTGCCAGGGTTTCTTTACGTCCTCAATGATTCTTTTACATCCCTCCGATGTTGGTTAGTAATGATGAGTGTGGAGAGACGGGACCGCCATTTAAAGTGGTCATCTGAACCACTTGAAAGTCTAACCATTTGCAGATATAATTACAAAGGCAGCAATTTCTCCTCAGTTATTTTAAGACCCTGAGTGTTGGTCCGGCTGAGACTTGAACCACGACCTCCCGCATGAAAGTCTGATGCTCAACCAACTGAGCCAACCGGTTTGGGCGTTGAGCTGTATAAAGTTAAAAAAAAAACAAAAAACAAATACATGCACTAACCTCAAATCAATGATCTGCTGTGCCGGCGAAATAATTCCAGTCTACAGAAAGAAACAATGAAATCAGGTTATGGCATTTATATATGAAACTTTTAACTAAAACTTGTGTGCAATGGACTGTTTTGCAAGACATTTTCTCACGCGCTGATTGGTTATTTTTTATCATCAATAAGAGGACAGACAGATAAAGCTGACGTCAATGAGCGCACGCTCTTTCTGTTGGTTGTTTTGATTGCTAAAAATGAGAAGTTTTTATCATTTTTGTTATTGTAAAAAAACAAATAGACATAATAAATTTAATAATAAATCTCGTCATCACATTGTCAAAGTAGCATACGTCATCAAGTCAGCTATGCCTTATGGATCCACACTACTTTGACAATGTGATGACACAATTTATCGTCAATAAGAGGACAGACACATAAAAAACTGATGTCTATTTGCTAAATTCATCAGGAAATTAGACTTGTCACTCTCAATAGTAAAGACCTCTTTACCTTAGGCGTAACGTTTGCTCATTCCAGGCCAAGTGTCATTCCCTTGAGTATTATTTCTTTGTTTTAATGCAAATGAAAAAAAATCCTATTCTCACGGAATGAAAGTTGGTCTAGAATGGGCAAAACAAATACCCAATGTAAAGAGGTTTTTTCAGTGCCAAAATATTAATCAGCTCAATTTTGCATTGAATTTAAAATATTTATTATTATGTAAACACTCTTTCATCGATAATTATGGTTAACTCACCCTCATGAGTTCATTTATACAAGAGTGATAAATTTTGTAACATGCATTGACGGACGGAGGGCCAATGAAGTGTTTGATATCTGCCCTGGAAAACAAGTGATAACTTTATTAATAATAATGTACCTTTTGCTGTTTAATAAAAGAAAATATACTTTCATTTATGTCGATCGATGCACCAATAATAATAATAATAATAATATTTTAAAATAAATATATAACAATTTTATTTAGAATAATATTTAAACCTTAATAATACTAAATATATATATATAAATAAAGATAATAATAATAATAATAATAATAATAATAATAATAAAAGCTATATTTGCACTTTTTCATTATGAAATAAATTTATGTCGAGCCACAAATATTTCTCGTGGTGTAGCGTTTCGTGATGGACGTAAATTTATGTCCAGTGACAAATATTTCTCATGGTGTTGTGTGTCATGATGGACATAAATTTATGTCGAGCCACAAATATTTCTCATGGTGTGGTGTTTCATGATGGACATGAATTTATATCCAGTGACAAATATTTCTCATGGTGTGGTGTTTCATGATGGACATAAATTTATGTCCAGCGACAAATATTTCTCATGGCGTGGTGTTTTGTGATGGACATAAATTTATGTCCAGTAACAAATATTTCTCGTGGTGTGGTGTTTCATGATGGACATAAATTTATGTCAAGCAACAAATATTTCTCATGGTGTAGTGTTTTGTGATGGACATAAATTTATGTCCAGTAACAAATATTTCTCGTGGTGTGGTGTTTCATGATGGACATAAATTTATCTCCAGTAACAAATATTTCTCATGGTGTGGTGTTTCATGATGGACATAAATTTATGTCCAGTAACAAATATTTCTCATGGTGTGGTGTTTCGTGATGGACATAAATTTATGTCCTGTGACAAATATTTCTCATGGTGTGGTGTTTATGATGGACATAAATTTATGTCCAGTGACAAATATTTCTCATGGTGTAGCATTTTATGATGGACATAAATTTATGTCCAGTGACAAATATTTCTCATGGTGTGGTGCGTCATGATGGACATAAATTTATGTCCAGCAACAAATATTTCTCATGTTGTAGCGTGTGATGATGGACATAAATTTATGTCGAGCCACAAATATTTCTCGTGGTGTAGCATTTCGTGATGGACGTAAATTCATGTTCAGAGATTGGTGTAGCATTTTATGATGGACATAAATTTATGTCGAGCCACAAATATTTCTCATGGTGTAGCGTTTCGTGATTGACATAAATTCATGTCAATCAATGAAATTAAAATGCATCTCAAATATCCAGTATATATTTGAAACAGCCATGTTGTCATCGAGTTCATGAAACTGTATATCCCTAGTCACTTGTACTTTGAAATCCAACCAAATTGTACAAAAATGAACATTTTCATCATAAATAAGAGATAAGTGCAAAAGTACAAACATAACTTTTAACTTGCTTGTTTATAATGAAGAATAAGAACCTTGACCAATCAGAAGCTATATACTGGTAATAATAATGAATACCTGTCGACAAATGCCAAGTCAATAGCACCTGTTACATTTGATGTGGTGAGAATGAGAACATTGGGATATCTGGAAAGAAAGGGTGAAAAGTGGTGTAAATAACTGTACCGATGAGCCAATTAAAATTCTAGAAAACATCACGGTCACAGCACGGCACTGAGCTTTTCACAGTCATATGAAAACTGCACTATTTTGTACATGTGCGGTACCTCTTGATTTGATCTATCTGGGTTAATAATGCATTGACGACACGGATTGCATCAGAAGGTTCCTGTCCTTGCATGGCAGCTTTGCGAGCAGATGTCAAGCTTTCGACCTAATGGAAAAACTACTTTAGTAAAGGAGTACTTATTCTTAAACTATTTGAATTAGTTGTTAACAAGCAAACATAATGAATTTGATGAGTAGTTGTATGTGAGTAGAGTTGTTTGTTGGTTCTCTCCTGTGCTTCAAGGGTTTTATCTCTGGGGTTCTCTGGTTTTCCTCCCTCCGCAAAAACCAACTCCGAAATTCCATTTGGAATTCAGTGGAAGAAGAGCCACTCTGTGGAACTACTATTAATAATTATAAATTATAGTTATTGCAAAGGGATAAACGCAGGGAACATTGAGAAAAACCCTTAGAATACCGGGGGGGGGGGGGGGGGGGTAAAAATAGAGGTATCTTACTCATGATGTAAGATACCGAGACCTTCATTAGGTGATCCAGGGCTCCACTGATATAGAGGCAATCAATCTCATGACTAACTACACCATATGCTCTCACAAAAATCCCACTAATCAACCCATAAACATAGGCAGGGTGACTACATACCTCGTCAATCAGGACACAAACCAAAGCATCTTTGTCGTCGATTAATTCCTGGATCTTTTGAAACATCTTCATGACGAGCTTCCCACTCTGCGGAAAGATCATATCGGGTATCATTTGAGAAGCGATAATAGGGAAGAAGAGAGTTTATTTAGATAATAAGAATACATGTACTATGACCAAGTTAAATCAAGGTAAAACATTCTCTTTATTTAAGTGTCTAGTCGTTCTAGCACTTTCACACTAATTGGGGACACTTTTCACTCACGCACTACCACTACATTTAATATTCTTATGCACGCAATGCTCAACTCACATGTTGATTTTTTCGGAGGGAGGAAACCGGAGAACCTGGGGAAACCTCGTGGCATAGCATAGAAGAGAACAATAAATAAGATAAACTCAATTTACATATAATGGTGTCCACGGGGCTCAAATTATTAACCCAAACCTTCGGAACCACAGTCACTGTGGTGAAAGACAACACGTTACTAGCAGCATATGTGACCTTAGTGCTATACCCATGAAGCAAGGGCAAATATTGTTCAAAATAAATGATGTTTATTGCTTTTGACAATGACATGTATTGCATATTCTGCATTTTTTATTCTAAATGTGACGATTGCTCTAAACCATACCTCTGAAAACCACTTGGAGAAGAGGCTATGACTATTGATTTCTATGAGTTGACCATAAGTGTACCTAAAAACAAAAGGAAGGAAAAGAGTTGTTTTCACAATCTGTTATTATATTTTTCAATGATTGATTAACTGATTGATGAGATCACATTTCTATATTTATGTTGCCAGTTGCACAAATATTGCATTGCAAGTGCATATAGACCTCTTTGGCTTGGACATAATGTTTTCCCATTTCAGAACACGTGTCATTCTCTTGAGAATAAGATTCTTTGTTCGAGTTGTATCCATATTCATATATCTTCTAATGTGCAACCGTTAAACAAAGAAATGATACTCTAGGGAATGACACGTGGTCTGAAATGGGAAAACATTATGCCTGAGCCAGGGGGGTCTATTGATTTCATAACGTAAACTTATTTACTCGCTAGCATTATGTCCAATAGTTTGATTGACAGTAATACCAAAACATAACTGATATATCTAGAAATTTCCAGTCATCTGGTTTAATATATACCTTGGGTAGATGGGTAGATGTCATTGTAAGTAAAACAGCAGCTTAGTGTCATGACACTCTATGTATGGACTCACCTATCTGATAGACGTATAGATAGTTTCTGTGCTAACGCCTTGCAGAGGGATGTCTTGCCTGTACCTGGGGGCCCTAGAAAAAAAACAAAAACATTACTTTAAAACTCTTTTTTTTGAAATAATTGCTCATGATCCACAAAACTAATCTGCATTTCCTAAATTATTTTTAATGATTTATGACCTCATAGAGCAGTTCCAAAAAATCATCTGAGCAAAGGAATGTAAGACTGACTTTGTGGGGACCAGACCAAAAGCTCTGCCATTTTTTGTCCCCAAATTCAGTGCCATTATCCCACACAGCACTAGTCTACCCCATGGCCATTTTTTTGTTGTTACGAAATGGAGCAAGCATTGCATGTTGACACAAAAATGACTGTGGGGAGACTAATACAACATGAGTTTGTTGCAGTTTCCCTTTGAATTTTGGAAAAGTGAGTAAAGCAAACTAACCATGAAGAAGGACGACCCTGTTCCAAGTGATGATATTACTGCACACTCCTCTGGTAAAGAAAAAAAACAAAAACGTGTATTGTAACTTAAAATGACAATAAGTATTGTATCGTGATTCTCCTATTACATGGTACTTGTTAGCCGACAATACATGTACAGGTTCATATTGGCGGCTCTCTCAAAATCAAACTTATAGGAAAACTGCAATACTTAGGCCAAACAAAAAAAAGTGTGTTTCCTGTTGCACGACTGATCCTAATTTTCTTGCTGATTTTTGCCGACCCTGATATTTTTTTCATTCCCAAATGCACCACAGGGTTCCCAGTAAGCTTATTTCCACTGTTGTATCAGTAAAAAAATCAGACCTACCAACCCCAATTATTTTTCTCATGCAACACAAAACACACTTATTTTTTTGTTTAACCTTATATAAATATTATTGTTGGTGCCACTGGTTTTATAATAGTGACACACAACTAACCTGTCGGAAAAAAGTAGTGTCGTACTGGCATAGTTGATTAGCTGAGGATGAAAAGAAATTGAACAATTTAATATAAATATAAATCATCGAACATGCGTTTGCCAACTTGCCAACGTTAAAATCACTTTAAGAAATATCTAACCATATATTAAGACTACATTAAAGTAGTATGTGATTTACCAAACTTATTACTTGACACTTAAGCTCAAGACTTCAAAACATGAACTTTTTATACGCCATAACTCACAAAACAACTTATAAACCAGTACCTATAAACCAGTGATATGGTCTGTGGGCGAATTGACTGTAATTCAACAAGTGAGAGGCATTATATTTGAGTTGTCTAAACCCAAGAGTGTCTGGACAAATTTCAAAAAAAATTAGACATTTCTTCAATAAGTAGGCTCAGTCAGCTATTATTTATGTGTATGTAATGAAATGTGTTTGGTTAGATGCCTGTCCAAGGCACATCATTTACCAGTCAAGTGGTCATCTTTACTGTACATTTGTCCAATGACTGGCACTTATTTGTAGCCTTGCTTCTAGAAAAATAACTTTATTTTAAAAATCATGCATTCTGATTGGCTGTTTGAGTGGACGGTATTTTGTAAGTATCTGCTCTTTGTAAGTATCCCTCGGTCTTGAAAACGGACATCGGTCCGTAGATTCAAGACACCTCAGGCACAGTTTTTCCCTATCCGGACCTCCTAGCCGGTTAAATACCATATATATCTTTCATTTAGGTATGGGATAGGTTGATGTATGAGAGTCGTGCAGTATCAATAGTGTACCAAGGGACTATAATTTCAATTTCCATACTAAATACTGACCTGTGCTTTGACATCAGAATCAAATACCAGGCTGTCCCAAAGACCATTAAATTCAGCTGAAACAAATCATGTAACATTTAGCTGATTTGTTCGAATCATTAGACATGGACTAACTTGGATCAGGCTGAGGTTATTTCAGGGTTTGATCTGTGAGTTAGCCATGCCCTGACTTAGATCAGCCCGGAGGTTGTTTCAGGGTTCAATCTGTGAGTTAGCCATGCCCTGACTTAGATCAACCCAGAGGTTGTTTCAGGGTTCAATCTGTGAGTTAGCCATGCCCTGACTTAGATCAGCCCAGAGGTTGTTTCAGGGTTCATTCTGTGAGTTAGCCGTGCCCTGACTTAGATCAGCCCAGAGGTTGTTTCAGGGTTCAATAAAATTGTCATTTGGTTGCCATGGAAGCAAGACAGATTTACCTGACGGCAGCAGCCAGTGACTAGCTGCTGATATTTCTTCTTCCAGCTCTTCACTCGCTGGTCCATCTTCATGGAGTTGGAAAACATGGATGGCAAGTTTACAGTTCTGAAGATCAATTGCCTGGTGAAAGAGTTTCAGAGTGTCATAAAACTGAAACTACTTTATGACTGTTTGTACTGACTGTTTGATCACCGAATTGAACTGTAAAATGGAATATTGCATGTCTATGTCTTAACATCAATCCCTATTCACCTTTTTGTCCCTGACAACTAGTTCAGTATCGCTGACAGTAATTGTCTTCACATGTTCTGTGAGGAAGTCATCTTGAAACTGAGTAAAAGTTGCATCTCCATAACATATTCCAACGCACGCCAAGAACTGGTGGACATATTCACGGATAGTGTTGGGTAAAGCAGTGCTGAAAACAGTGAGGCAAAATGTAGATGACATTAAAAGTAAAAACTTTTATCTCTATTCACAGTTTGCTGGCACAAGTTACAATTTTAACCCAAGATTAACACCACATCTCAAAGAGTACTTCTCTCACGGTTTAAATTACAAAAATAATTTATCAACTTTTCGATTAGAGGATACCCTGCTTGACAGAGATTTCTTATTTCCCCCTCTCTTAAGAAATCTCTGCCAAGCTGGCCGGAGTAATTAGAGGATGGATTGAAAGCTGATTCTATAGCTTCCTGTCGTCTTCTTTTAACTACTAAACAGAAATATTTATAATCAGAAAAACTAACGCAGATAGATTTTGACGTTTCGATAATTGTACCATGAGTAAATTAAGTAGCTCTACTTAAGATCAGAATGTTTCGATTAACGATCAAAATTGTACTAAGATTGTACAATTTTAAGAGCTCACCTAGAAGAATTTTGACAAACTTCAATGTGATAACTTAACACATCGGGCACCGGAAGAGCTTCAGAAAGCTTCCCAACTTCTTCCATATTTTCCATACGACACAGCAAATGTGTTTCCTAAGTATAAATCATCTTTAAAACTGTAAAAAATGAGGGATTGTAAACTTTTCAACAAGAAATTTGAATTTTTTGTTTTAAAAATTTGCGCCAGAAAAGCTTATGTGCCTGCGATAAATGAGAGCGGCTTCTATTTTCAATAATATGCGCAATGGTTTCTGAGCATATTCTACAGGGAGCCCAACATTGGTGAATAATATAAAGAACGATAAATTAGCTTCTGTAAATCTTTTAACGGCATTTATAAAATCTCTAGATCTCTTTAGGCTCGTACCATTCATTATCTTAAACTAAAACTTATGTGAACTAGATTATCTTTTTTTTTTTGGTCATCTAATTTTGGCTAAAACATGGGCTTCCTGTGAGATTTTCTTACTCAGAGGGCTTGGGAACTACATATTTTTCCGCCATATTTTTGAATGTTTGTTTTGGAAATTTTCGAGCTTAAAAAAAATTCTTTTCTCCTTAAATTAGAATGACTTTGCCGCCAGAAAAAGTCCACGAGCTCAAACAGATTATCCACGATCATATGTCACACGCTAGTATTCATTCAAGGATTCAAAGTTGTGTAGAAGAGTCGTTTACTGGAGAGAATAGAGACATTGATGAAGCTGGTCTTCTTCAAGCTTTGAAGGACAAGGGTGTCGTAGACGAAGTTATGAAGTCTTTGAGGTTTGAAGGCCTTGGTAGAGAGCAGAGGAAAGCTCGTTCTCCGAAGGAAAAGAGAAGAGAAGTCTTTGAGGAGAAAGAATCACCAAAAAGTAAGCTTAATAATTTATATTTCTTAAAAATGTGTAAGGTGTAAAACTACAGAATACATGACATTTTTTGAACGCATTTCCTGCAGCATATTCACTTCAGATAAGCCTTTCAAGTCTTGGGGAGAGGTGGTCTAGCTGACATAAGCTATGTAGCTTATTTTCTATGAATTCATCACAATAAAATTATTGTTCATAATTGACCTGTGCATATATCTGTTGCAGTTGGTATAGACCCTACCAAGAGGTACCTATATCTACAGGTGCTGGGAGGCAAGGCATTCCTGGAGCACCTACAGGATCCTGAACCAATACCTGGAAGAGTGACCTCAACATTCACGCTTCACATTCACTTTAGAGGTCAAAGGTTTAGGTCTAGAGCTGTGCCGTGTGCATGTGAGCCTGATATATGTGAAGGTTAGTCAATGTCACATGTTGAATTGCTGGGTTTCAACCAGCTGATAGAAGTCGTTGAATCTCTGACATTATCTGCTCCAAATGGTGGTAAAACACTGACCACCATGTGCTGTCAGCCAGAAAGAATTCTATTGCTAGGTTTCACTCAGCTGATAAAAGTCTTTGCATCTCATTATCTGCTCCAAATGGAGGTCAAACACTGACCACCATGTGCTGTCAGCCAGAAAGAATTCTATTGCTAGGTTTCACTCAGCTGATAAAAGTCTTTGCATCTCATTATCTGCTCCAAATGGTGATCAAACACTGACCACCATGTGCTGTCAGCCAGCAAGAATTCTATAGGTTGCTATCAATAGACGTCACTTCCGGTAATAGCTGCGTTTTTAATGGCTTGTAGAATCCTGGAGGTTGCTTTGATCTTTCGTTTTCTGGTTTCATGTCGTAGAAATAGTCAAATACAATTGTTGAGGACTTATTTTGACATGTTTTGACTTAACATCTGCTATTTGCCCCTCAGTCAACCGCTTGTTTGCCCCCCAGTTAACTCCAAAAAGTCACGTGATTGATAGTAAGCAATTGCTGGGTTTCAATCAGCTGATAAAAGTCCTTGCATCTCATTATCTGCTCCAAATGGTGATCAAACTTGTGCAAAATGATTGCATGGCATCACAGGTTGCATGGCAGTATTGCACTCTCCTCTGGGGTCTTGGGTTGGATTCCCAGACTCCACATCACATGTTAGCGGAGTATGTTAAGTCTCTCTCTTGGTTTGAAGGTTGTTCTCCAGTTTTCCTCCCTCTGTAAAACCTAACACCAGGCTCAAGAGGGGGCCACACAAAAGAATAGACCTTTCTCATAAATGTCTGCCAAACATGGTTGGGATTAGGGACAATAGAATGGAAGCGAGGTCAGAAAGGCCTCATTACCAAACAAGGTCTACTGCCTGGTTTACAGCACAAACCTTCGTAAGCAATCGGGAAGTCTTGAAGGAGACGTGAACTGATTCATAACTACTTTGTTTTTCTTTCCCTAAACCCAAAGACATGCATTTGATGGATTGTTTCTCCCCATTATTATCTTATTACTAGCAGGAACAATCAATTCAGAACGAATATTTAACTGCTTCAGTGATTTTTACCCATATTCCTTTCGGTCCAGTCGTGTAGGCTTGAGCTAGTCGACGACAATGTTTTTTGAATTGACTGTATATCAAGACCCTCCCATGATTTTTTGTCACAGGTTTCCTTCTTGAGCTACAAAAGGACCAATTACCCAACAAAATGGCTGACACTGCTACACTACTGTCCATGTCTGACACCATCCATATGGTACTCATCAAGACAGACCCTGCCGGCGACACAACACTGGTTGGTTCTCATTATCTACACTGGAGGAATGTTCTGTTCTCTTCATCAGGCAGGCTTTCCTTTCCTCTAGAACTCAATGGTGTTGGAACAGAGTCAAAAGTCCCTGTGGGCATCCTAGACATCAAGTTTGAAATGATTCCTAGACTTGCTCAGGTTAGTGTTAACAGCTTAAAAAACAGCCAGTCATTAGACAATGTCTGACCAGAATTGGAACTTCTCCAGTCAAATCTGTGCCTGCTGGTCATTTTGACCAGTAACATTAAGTCATGCAGAAATAATGTATGACCAAGCAAAAAAAAAAGGTTCGTAAACATCTAGAGGGTAACACCTAGTGTAACACCCTCCTTAATTATTGTAAATAACATGCATACCTTTGTATTTTGTAAAAAAAAAAAATGTTTGTAAACATCTAGAGGGTAACACCTAGTGTTACCCTCCTTAATTGTAAATAATAATAATAATAAAAAAAAAAGTATGACCAAGCTATTGACGGCTGTTGTAAAGCTAGTCAGCAAACGAGACATGAAGCGTCATGGGTCTTATTTCAACAATAATGGTAGTTAAATACCATTGGTAACATAAAGAATGCATGACTTCAAAAATACAACTTTGAAATTCCACTGGCCTTTATGGAAGTGTATTTATTTTTAAAACATCTTTATTAATATGTACTTGTATTTACTTTGTCATACAGTAATTCACGCTTGATCTGTCATTAAATGTTTTTGAAAATAATGACAGGATGTCTTCGAAACGTCCAGCAATAGACCAGGTTCGAATTCCAAATTACCGCTGTGTTCCTTGATTACAGACTCATTTACACAGGGTTAGCCTCGTATCAGTGTTTAAATATTCACAAATACCAACGGTAAAGTAAAGAATGCACAACTTCAACAATACAAACACTTTGAAACTCGACGGACCTTGACTGGAACACGTGAATATTCTGCACACACTCGAGGCTAACCCTGTGCAAATGAGTCTGTAATCAAGAAACACAGCAGTAATTTGGAATCCGATAGGGGTCTATTCTTGTGTTTATTTTCTTAATCAAATCTTTTTTAGTGATTAATTAAGGAAATTTGTTTTAAATGTTTAGATTCTTACACAAGAAGTAGTCAATGCACAAATCAATTTGGAACATAACAGAATAGCTGAGCGTGAGCGTCTATTTCTCATTTACGCCAAGCAGTGGTGGAGAGAATACCTACAAATCCGGCCCTCACATTCCAACAGACTAGTAAAGATATTTGCACAAGATGAAGTCGCAACCAATAGGCCAGTGTGCTGGTTTGTTAAGCCGTTAAGGGCTGGAAGACTGCTGGACAGTCCAAGACAGGCAGCTAGGTTTGTCAGTCTACTGGGATACGAACATACACCATCTGTTGGGGGAGGGAGGACTGAGATGTGGAGTAGCCTGCATGCTTTCTTGTGTAAGGGAAAGGGGGTAAGTACTGTAAAACTACAAACATAATTAAATAGATGGTAGAAAATTGATAGTTATTATGGTTTACTGTCCTATGAAGAAAAAAAATTCTTTAAAACAGATGTTGTGTAGTTGTTTGTGGGACAAGATTTTAATTCCACTGGGAAAACTGCTGCAACGGTGATTGGTTCGCTCTTGTCTGAGTCAAAGCCATGCATTATTGCTAATATTTTTGTCTTGGCCTGTAGGATTGTGAAGACCATGCTGTTCTATTATGTAGTCTACTCACTGGGTTTGGGCTGAATGCATATGTCTGTGTTGGTACTAAAGCTAAAGGTGCCGCACATACTTGGGTAGTCACCATCAGCCCTGATGGGGAAGCAGCATTCTGGGAAAGTCTTACTGCTCACAGGTAAGGGGATCCACCATTTTGATTCGACCATGGACAAGTACCAATCAATATCCAATATCCATATATTTTTATGTTTAATTATTTCAACAATTCATGAGGTGGTCACCTTGCATGGGTCTCGTGTCCTGTTCGTGACTTTCCTTTCTGGGTAACTATTAGTTTTTTTTCTATTCAATACATTGTAATATTAGTTTTCCCAAATAAAGCTGTGAAAAAAAAAAAAAAAAAACAACCTCCCCCAATGATGGGGAGTGGAATTTCCAAGGGGTGGGGAGGGTCTGAGGAGGGTATATCGTGTAGTTCCAGAAAATATCCATACCTCCCCCATGGAGGGGGATTGGAATTTCCAAGGGGTGGGGAGGGTCTGACAAGGGTGTCCATTCCATATACAGCAGATATGATCATTCCTGTAACAATATCTGCGCCATTATTTCTTACACAGATATGTTCATCGACCAATAAATCCTGATGACCCACCGCTAGATAAACAGACCCAGCCGTCACATCCATATAGAACAGTTGGGTGTGTCTTTAACCACAAGGAGTTTTATGCTAATAGTCAGGTACAATATCTGAGTATGTAGTTACAGTAGTTACACAGATACAGCTATTTCAAAAAAGGTTGAATACTGAATACTGCAGGGAAGACACTAAAAACACAATAAATTATTAATATTAATCCTACTTTAGGAAATATCACTATGACCCACAATGTACTTTGGTCTTGGAATGCACTATTTGGTATGCAGTATTCAGTATTCAACCTTTTTTGAAATAGCTGTATAGAGGTTTTGCACCATCACGTGCCAATGCCATAATCCAGCTTGGACTGCCTGTGGCTAGATCATTGGCAGAATAATAACCTCCCTTTGCCCTTGGGAATTGAATTCTTGCTCATGTCAAATGATTGTATTAATTGTTCCTTGCATCTAACATGGCTGCCGTCACATGACGGTGCAAAACTCTACACCATAGAATCCCCAGTTATGAGCCTCCCCCAATATAATAATATAAGCACATGCACCTGTATGTTAACAGAAACTTCCTTCCAGTCTGTTATAAAACCCTTCCATTGATGAAGTACTGCCATCCCACTTCTTCAGTTTCCTTATCACTTCATTTATCATCCACTTTGTCTTTTATTCCTCCTTTAGTTTTACAGTTTGACTACATTAACCTAAGCCACCCCAACAAAAATTATATCAAAATCACAAATCAAGATTTTTTGATGCCAAATAACAGATGAATTGGTGAATTCTGGGTTTTAAACTGTTTCTTGTTCACTTCTGATCATACACTCATATAAAGTAATATATATGCTTTTAAAAGAAAAAATGTAAGAATTTGTACCGATTCTATTGTTTAAATACTCAATTGTGATTGGCTAATTTGTCTGGGTGGCCTTGGTTGGTGTAGTCGCAGTGTAACACTCTTTTTAATGTGTTTTGTGATGATTGTTACAGCCTACTGATGCAGTAGATTGTTGTCAGTTTGAGTTACACAATGAATCGTTATGGAAAGCCATGAGTGAAGAAGCAATAAAATCTACATGTGGACCAAAAATACTGGTAAGAGTCAAGCTTCTGTCGGCAGTAGTGTGATGGAATGCGTTCCCATCTCTCAACACTTCATCATTACACTAACCAATATCAGGAATATCAGAGGGATGTAAAAGAACCACTGAGGATGTAAAGAAACCCTGGCAGTGACCATCCTCAGTGCTTACACCTCATACGATAAGCCATCTAATGATTGTAAGGACCTTTGAATAATGTACTTAGAAAGGCTGCTATATAATCACAAATATTTACATTACTTGTGACTGTGGAATGAGGGCCACAGGTTTGTTAGTAAGCTATTCAACGATGGAACAAATCCACTTGGGCATAATGTTTTCCCCTATTTCACTCTACATGTCATTCTCTTGAGAATAAGATTATTTGTTTGAGTTGTATCCATTTCCATGTGTCTTCTCATGTGCAACCGTTAAACAAAAAAATGATACTCTGGGGAATGATGCGTGGGTTGAAATGGGAAAACAGTGGATTACGTCTATTAGACCTGAAGCCTGACTACATGGACCATGAGGGCAAGAGGTCTAATAGTTTCAGTCTAAACGTAATGTTGTCCTCTATAATGAATCTTATTGATTTATTGATATTTATCTATTATTTATTTCCTGTTTTCAGCCTCCTGTCCCAGCCTTGCCGCCATTATTTCCTCCTACCATAGATGCAGCCTTAGTTAGCAATGATATGGAATATGAGCTAAGGGGCCTTGTTGCAGAACACAGAAGAGTATGTTGAAACACTCATTTATACCTCACAGGGTATATTTCTGCAGTGAATTCCTGGTGAATTGTATATTCTATGCTGTTGATGAATGATGCATGGTGATAATGATGATGAAGATGTGATAATGATGAACATGATGATGAAGATGTGATGATGTTGATGTGATGATGATGATGTGATGATGATGAATATAATGATGATGATGTGATGATGATGAAGATGATGATGATGATGTGATGTTGTTGATGATGATGTGATGATGATGAATATAATGATGATGATGTGATGATGATGAAGATGATGATGTGATGTTGATGATGATGTGATGATGATGAAGATGATGATGATGATGTGATGTTGTTGATGATGATGTGATGATGATGATGATGATGATGTGATGTTGTTGATGATGATGTGATGATGATGAAGATGATGATGATGATGTGATGTTGTTGATGATGATGTGATGATGATGAAGATGATGATGATGATGTGATGTTGTTGATGATGATGTGATGATGATGAATATAATGATGATGATGTGATGATGATGAAGATGATGATGATGATGTGATGTTGTTGATGATGATGTGATGATGATGAAGATGATGATGATGATGTGATGTTGTTGATGATGATGTGATGATGATGAAGATGATGGTAATGATGTGATGTTGTTGATGATGATGTGATGATGATGATGTGATGTTGTTGATGATGATGTGATGATGATGAAGATGATGATGATGATGTGATGTTGTTGATGATGATGTGATGTTGTTGATGAAGATGATGATGATGATGTGATGTTGTTGATGATGATGTGATGATGATGAAGATGATGGTGATGATGTGATGTTGTTGATGATGATGTGATGATGATGATGATGATTGATGTTGATGATTGTTGATGATTGATTTTGATGATGATGTGATGATGAAGATGATGATGTGATGTTGTTGATGATGATGTGATGATGATGAAGAGGATGATGTGATGTTGTTGATGATGATGTGATGATGATGAAGATGATGATGTGATGTTGTTGATGATGATGTGATGATGATGAAGATGATGATGATGATGTGATGTTGTTGATGATGATGTGATGATGATGATGATGATGATGTGATGTTGTTGATGATGATGATGAGGATGATGATGATGTGATGTGTTGATGATGATGTGATGATGATGATGATGATGTGATGTTGTTGATGATGATGTGATGATGAAGATGATGATGATGATGTTGTTGATGATGATGTGATGATGATGATGATGATGATGATGTGATGTTGTTGATGATGTGATGCTGATGATGATGATGATGTGATGTGATGTTGATGTGATGATGATGATGATGATGATGATGTGATGTTGTTGATGATGATGATGATGATGATGTGTGATGATGATGTGATGATGATGATGTGATGATGATGATGATGATGATGATGATGTGTGTGATGATGATGGTGATGTGATGAGATGATGATGATGTGATGTGATGATGATGATGTGATGTTGTTGATGATGATGGTGATGATGATGATGATGTGATGATGATGATGATGATGATGTTGATGATGATGATGATGATGATGATGTGATGATGATGATGATGTGATGTTGTTGATGATGATGTGATGATGAGATGATGATGATGATGTGATGTTGTTGATGATGATGTGATGATGATTGATGATGATGATGATGATGATGATGATGATGATGTGATGATGATGAATGATGATGATGATGTGTGATGTTGTTGATGATGATGTGATGATGATGATGATGATGATGATGATGTGATGATGATGATGATGTGATGATGATGATGATGATGATGATGTGATGTTGTTGATGATGATGTGATGATGATGATGATGATGATGATGATGATGTTGTTGATGATGATGTGATGATGATGATGATGATGATGATGATGTGGTGGTGATGTTTGTTGATGATGATGTGATGGATGATGATGTGATGATGATGATGTGATGTGATGTTGATGATGATGTGATGATGATGATGATGTGATGTGATGTTGTGATGATGATGTGATGATGATGAAGATGATGATGATGATGATGATGTTGATGATGATGTGATGATGATGAAGATGATGATGATGAGTGTTGTTGATGATGATGTGATGATTGATGATGATGATGATGTGATGTGATGTTGATGATGATGTGATGATGATGATGATGATGATGATGATGTGATGTTGTGTGATGATGATGTGATGATGATGATGATGATGATGATGTTGTTGATGATGATGATGATGATGATGATGATGATGATGATGCTGTTGATGATGATGTGATGATGATGATGATGATGATGATGTGATGATGATGTGATGATGATGATGATGATGAGTGATGATGATGATGATGATTGTGTGATGATGATGTATGATGTGTGTTGTTGATGATGATGATATGATGATGATGTGATGTTGTTGATGATGATGTGAAGATGATGATGTGATGTTGTTGATGATGATGTGATGATGATGAAGATGATGATGATGATGTGATGTTGTTGATGATGATGTGATGATGATGAAGGTGATGATGTGATGTTGTTGATGATGATGTGATGATGATGATGTGATGTTGTTGATGATGATGTGATGATGATGAAGATGATGATGATGATGTGATGTTGTTGATGATGATGTGATGATGATGAAGATGATGATGATGATGTGATGTTGTTGATGATGATGTGATGATGATTATGATGATGTGATGTTGTTGATGATGATGTGATGTTGTTGATGATGAAGATGATGATGATGATGTGATGTTGTTGATGATGATGTGATGATGATGAAGATGATGATGATGATGTGATGTTGTTGATGATGATGTGATGATGATTATGATGATGGTGATGATGTGATGTTGTTGATGATGATGTGATGTTGTTGATGAAGATGATGATGATGATGTGATGTGTTGATGATGATGTGATGATGATTATGATGAGGGTGATGATGTGATGTTGTTGATGATGATGTGATGATGATGAAGATGATGATGATGATGTGATGTTGTTGATGATGATGTGATGATGATGAATATAATGATGATGATGTGATGTTGTTGATGATGATGATGATGTGATGTTGTTGATGATGATGTGATGATGATGATGATGTGATGTTGTTGATGATGATGTGATGATGATGTGATGATGATGATGATGTGATGTTGTTGATGATGATGATGTGATGATGGTGGTGATGATTTGATGATGATGATGTGATGAAGATGATGATGATGATGTGATGTTGTTGATGATGTTGATGTTGATAGTGATGATGATGATGATTATGATAATGATGACAATAGTGATGATGATAATCTTGGTGATAATGATGACGATAGTGATGATTATGATGATCTTGGTGATGATGATAGTGATGATGATGATGGTGGTAATTGTGAGGATGGTGGTGAATTTGATGATGATATGATGATGATGATGATGATGATGATAATGACGATGTTGATACCACATCATATTGAGCAGTCCCAATCATTACTAACAGGACCTTGGATTAAGCACTGTTTGGGATGATGAACTATGTTACATCTTGACGCCTGCCCTGGCTGCATATGAACTGGAGCACTGTACTGGAATCACAGCAGGCAATGAGGAGTTTCAACAGGCTATAAGACTTGCTATTCCCGACGGGCACACCTTCAAGGGGTATCCCATTCAGTTTGTACACAGGAATGCTAGAAGGGCCTTCGCTTCATGTCTAAGGTAACATCTATGATTCGTTGTTTAAAAGCCAAAGATACTGGTGAACGAGACCTCTAAACATTATATTAAGGACAGAGCAGAAAAACGACAAGGCTGCTACTTTTGCAATTATTTTTTTCTTTATCTCTCGAATTCATGCTAAAAAACGTTTAGTGTTTCATTCGTGTCTCTTGTGCTTTAAACTTTTATACAAAATTCTGCTTACCTCGAGCAATTCTACTTCGAGGTATTAGCAAAAAGGTTTTTTTTCTTACAATCACTCATGATTGTAAACTGCACGGCTGCTACTAGTGCCTAAATATGCAGCCCGTAAAGTCCTCCACTGGTCATGATTGTGAAGCGCATTGAGACCATGTAAAATACGCTATATAAGAACCCCGTTATTATTATTATTTTGTGCTGATCAAAATATCATCTCTCCCAACATTCAGGGCGTTATATCTCAAATGCCCATCCCTTAAATTTCCCCAAATTTTGGTATTTTGTTAATCAGCTCCAAAAGAGCCTGTTTATGAAATATAAAGCTTATTAACGCATAAACGTCGAAAGTAGAACCTGTTTTTCTGCCCTGTCTATATTAAGACCAGTAGGCCAATAGAGCTGCTTTGTGAGTGCTTGATAATGCAAGCAACCAAGCAAATAATAATAATAATAATGATAAATTTTATTACAGTATATTATTATTATAATTATTATGATTGGGAGAGGGATCATTTCTGTTCGATCGAATTTTCTCTTCACTTAAAAGAGTGGCTCCATCAAGTTTGTAATGATTTTGGGGATACATGCAGGGGCTGCTCCCTCTACATGCTAAGAATCTAATACATTTTACTCTGTATGGTTTATCCAACACAAAAAAGGGGCCTTTGGTTGGATGGCTGAATCAAAGCGAGGGTTACATTTTTGTAAGAAACTTTGTTATTTTTAGTACAAACTGTGTAATTGTGAAGGGTTGGCTGGTCTTGTTGCAGAATCTTTTGCTGCCCATAAGGGACTGTTCATTGTTTGCAGGGAGGGGGGGGGGGGGGGGGGGCTAGTGGAAATGAGGGGGGACCAAACATTTTTGTGCACCAAAAAGGGGGGGACCAAAAAAAATTGTGTAATAGATACTTGTAACCTTCTTCACTAAAATTTGAGTTCTCTATGGAGGGTGGACCGAAACAAATTGAGCATTACATTTCTCATTTCCACCCCCCCCTCCCTCCCTGTAAATAATGACCGGTCCCTAAGGTTTATGCTTGGGGAGGAGGATACAAACAAATCATTTTATAAAGGAAAGTTTTTATTTATTTTTTACTTCCCATCTCCCCTTCTTTATGTTCATCCATCCCTTCATTGACTCTACATTCCCCTTTTGCACCAAAAGTGAATGACAACCCCCTCTCATACTTTGCAGATCCCCAGTGTGCGAGGAAATAGTATGTTGTCGTGGTGACCATGTCAGGCTTGCAGTGAGGGTCAGAGTGTTTGCATACCCAGAGAGTGCCTGTGCAACATGGATCATGTTTGCCGTCAAGTATAAATCAGTATTATAGCATCCGGCATGCATGCTTATATCACTTATTAATGGCTCAAGTCTGAGACACAACCACATCACATACAAGCACACTACGAGAACCATGTAAATAGTATAACCACCGGGGAAGTATTACTAATGACATACATGTACTCTCAGACCCTCCCCACCCCTTAGAAATTCCAACCCACCCCCCCTCCATGGGGGAGGTATAGGTAGTTTTTGATACTCTCCTCAGACCCTCCCCACCCCTTGGAAATTCCAATCCCCCTCCATTGGGAGGTATGGATATTTTATGGTAATACACAATATACCCTCCTCAGACCCTCCCCACCCCTTGGAAATTCCAATCCCCCTCCATTGGGAGGTATGGATATTTTCTGGAACTACACAATATACCCTCCTCAGACCCTCCCCACCCCTTGGAAATCCCAATCTCCTCCATGGACGAGACATTTTATTGAACTTCACAATAATCCTCCTGAGTGGGAGAGGACAGGGGGGGAGTTATTTTCTAGAAAATACAAACACAAGTCCAAGAATATTCATCTATATATTTTGTAACCAATAACTTATTACAATACTTGCTTGTGGTTATTATTTTTCTTGTATAAAAGACTAGTCGATATTAAATAGTGCATGGAAGAAATGGTGGATAGAGATGATGTAAATAGTACATACAATGTGCACTCTTTGTACAAACATACAATAAAACAGAGAAAATGTTGTAATATGTTTTAGAAAGATATCAAGACTGCAAATAATTATTTTGTCAAGCCAGTTATTTATCAGGTCAAAGGAATTACTTTGACTTGCATAAAAAAAACTGAAGTGTGATAGGACAAAAACTTTTTTTCGCAGCAGATATCTCGTCAATAAGTATAGTAACTTAGCTATCATTCCTTGTATTGTGGCGAATGTGTTTGATCAAATGTCTGGTCAAATGTCTGGCCAAGGCAAATCATTTACTGGTCAAGTGATCATCTTTACCAGACACTTCTCTAATGATCAGCACTTATTTGCAGCCTTGTGTATAGTACCATTTTACAGGTACTTTGAATTATGACTAACTTTTAAAGAAAAAATTTTAACACGAAATTAGGGAAAGCAATCTTGCATTGAAAACGAAAAGGAAAAAAATTGTATTTCAAACCTTGAAAACATTTTGCAATTTGGTTCATTCTTTCAAGACAATGTGTAAGTATGGAAAGTTTTTGATTTTATCGTAAATACTGAAGAACACACACTAACATGTTATTCATTTTTGGCTGTAACAGAGAGAACTGAAGGAGCAAGTTGGTTCTTGCCAAGCTTCTTCTTGTTGACAATGAGGACTACAGGGTTGTCTACTCGTATGGACTCAAACTTGTACACCTAAAAAGTAAATAGAGCAAGAATAAATGACCATCTATTCTGTTATTCCTCCATCCATCTATCCATCCACCCATTTCTCTATCATTCCTTTCATCCATCTACCCACCCATCTTCCATCCATCCACCCATTCTTCCATCGACCCACCCATTCACCTATCCAGCTGTATACCCACCCACCCATTCATCATCCATTTATCTATCCATATTTATCCATCCTTCCATCCATCTATACAGCAGTCCACCCACCCATCTGTCTATCTTTTCCTCCTTCAAGCCATCAATCCACCCATCCAACCTGAGTTAGTGTTTGTTTAATTAAAGGGTGTCTGCTTAATAGAAGTATCACTGTACTAACTAAATGCTAATTGGTACATAGGTGGATAGATCGATGAATGGAAGGATCCCAAATTTCATTCCCTCATACATTTACAGCAAAATCAACCTCTTTTCTGCAGAAAACATCCTTCAAAAGTGTCTGCTAAATAGAAATACCATTTTCTCATAAAATTTAGATTCATAACTCATCTTACAGTGCAACAAGCAAAAGTATAACCACATATAATGTATTCAAAAATTTCTATGCACAGGCTTTTGTATGTGAAACTGACACAATTTGATGTGAAGCTGGTTGGTTTTACCAAATAATACATTGAAATTAATATACATGTGGTCATACTTTTGCATGTTGCGCTGTAAGCTAAGAAGATACATTTTATTTTTGTGTACTATTCTAGTTACCTTGCCATCTTCTGTAAAATCAGTAACTTGTATAAAGGGTTCAGGAATGGCTAGAGAATCGCCGACCATAAAACCAGATTTCATGTTCATGTTGTAGACAGTGACAGGTAAGCAATGTCCAGTGTTGTCAATCATGGCAAATGTACTGTATAATAGGAAAAGGATCCATGAATGGCAGAAATTAGCCTTCTCCGCAGGCTACTCCATATATTCTCTGTTGGGATCCCTGTGTTATTTATTTATGTCCTTACCATAGGAAGCCCAATGAGCAAATAGAGCAAAGGAGATGCCTGCAGCGGAGGCTAGGCAGATATCATAATTGTAGGTGATTTGCATTGAATCATTATCTCTAACACTTTTATGCATGGCTATAGATCCTTTGCAGTATGTCAGAATGCAGCTCAATATTTGGAGGACATAACAATAGGTTTCCAAATCTCAGAAGAGTGAGATTCTCTTGAAGTTTTGTTCTCCAAATTGAGCTGCTTTGACGTCACATGCAAGAGGTCTATTTGGGGGACATAACAATAGGTTTCCAATTCTCAGGAGATTGAGATTCTTTTGCAAGTTTTGTTCTCCAAATTGAGCTGCTTTGACGTCACATGCAAGAGGTCTATTTGGGGGACATAACAATAGGTTTCCAATTCTCAGGAGATTGAGATTCTTTTGCAAGTTTTGTACTCCAAATTGAGCTGCTTTGATGTCACATGCATAGGTCTATATGAACAACAGTGAAAAAAATAAACCTGTGACAATGTTATACACTAACTTAGCTTGAAATAGTGCTGTGTGTAGTTATAAAGCAGAGTGAACTCTCAGACAACACTGTCTTCTCAAGTGTTCTGCCAATCCCTTGGGCGTAATTTTTTTTCCATTTCAGACCACGTATCATCTCTTCAAAAAAAGTTTCTTTGTTTGAATTGTATCTAGTATATTCATGTGTATTCTCAAGTGCACAACCGTTAAATAAAGAAATGATACATAAGGGAATGACACACATGGTCTGTAATGGGAAAACATTACGCCCAAGGTAGAGGTTTTTTATGTTCGTTCTCTTGAGAATAGGATTCTTTTTTTAAGTTGTATCCGTATTCATGTGTCTTGTCATGCACAACTGTTAAACAAAGAAATGATACTCAAGGGAATGACACATGGTCTGTAATGGGAAAACATTACGCCCAAGGTAAAGAGGTCTATTTAAGGGAGCTCTACACGCCCATCAATATTGCTACTTACTATGGTAATGGGTCATCCATGGCAACAGAACCAACCATTCTTCCCATCACCACCTTTCCTTCATTAAAACCAGGTTTTAATTCGGTCGTAGGTACACACTCTAACTTAACTGTCATTCCTGTAGGACTGGTGTAGCTACCACCAGCGTAGGGACCTAGTTCAGAATCACCAAGGGATTGTACCATTGATGTGAGTCTCTTGGCTTTGATTTTGCCCTACAAAAACAGAAAAACATTTAAATACCAGGTATAGAGATTTTGCTCTTTGTTCCTTGTCTTTGCATTTTGTCGAGCCTGTCGCAGACTCTGAAAAATGTCTACCTTTATAATGAAGACAATGTTTTATGGGGAAATGAGCCACTAGTATTTTTCATATGAATGTGTCTGTATAATAAAAAGAAAATTACACATTGTCTTGAATATATAAAGTTTATCTTCTCATGTTGAAAAACATTTCACTTGTGCGCTGTGCTCACTCGAATTTATTCATCACTTGAAGATAAACTTCATATCTTCGTGCTACTGTGATACGCTCTATGTACGCTGTACTACACCCATTTTATCAATGCCTCGTTGGGGTCATATTGATCATATATATTTTTACAACCATCACTCACTGTATGGGCCTCTTCCGTGAGGTTCCCTCCACACGCACTACCACTACATTCTATATTTACAACATACAACACTCAACTCACATGTTGATTTTTATGGAGGGAGGAAAATGGAGATACCAGAGAAAACCAAGAGAGAGAACAACACATCAAACCAACTCAACTCGCATATGATCCAGTCTGAGCCTGTGCTTGAACCTGGACCACAGTGGTGAGAGGCGAGTGTAATCCACTATGCTACCACCTATGCCACCCACCATGATTGACAGGGCTAAGGGTCTTACATGTACCTTTGCTTTCACCAGTTCCATGGTGCTCGTTAAATAATGAAGTACTTTTTTCCTTTGTTCTTTAGCCTCTTGGAATCCTGGATCAAAGATAAAGGCTTTCTTGAAGTCATTGATGCAGTGCTCGTATTCCTCTTGGTATTTGTACGCCTGGAATATGACAACCAGATATTAGACATTGAAATACTGACAGCAAAAAGTTAAAAATGAAGGTAACATTATAGTAAAGAATATGACTCAAAAATTTGTGATTAACTTGCATTGTATGATAAGTGTTTGGTAAGTGATTGGTAAGGTGTTGGTTATGTAATGGTTAATTTTGTCAGTGGTCTGTAATGCAATGGTAAAGTGACAGTGGGGTTGGTTATGGTAATGAAATGTGTTGGAATATGGCCAGTTATGCACCGCCTAGATTAGCTTAGTGCTATTTGTGGGAGGGTAATAATTTGTGTAAATATAGACATTCTTTTATAAAAATACTCTTGAAACTTGAAACTTGAACTTGGTAAAGTGGGGTCGGTGTTGGTAAAATGTAACAGCAAGGGGTTGATAAGTGGTCAATGATGTAATGCTAAGATGTTGGTAGTGTTAGTGTTTGGTCAGTGTGGGTTGATCACAATAACCCCCAACATTGGTGTTCATAGGGTAAAAAGCCAACTTTTTCCATCTTTGAAAGAAAAATAACTGACCATGGCTCTATTGAAGTGTAAATCAGGATTACTGGCTGTTCTTGGGTCTTTCTCCTGTTGATGTATGACCAAACAATATAAGGTAAGATTGCAAGCTGACAGATAGTGACTAGTGGTTACTAGTTGGGACTGTGTTGGTGTGTTGAATACAACAAGTGAATAAGAATGACTAGTGGTTACTAGTTGGGACTGTGTGGGTGTGTTGAATACAACAAGTGAATAAGAATGACTAGTGGTTACTAGTTGGGACTGTGTGGGTGTATTGAATACTACAAGTGAAATAGAAGAAGACTTTGGATGTTGCCATTAAGTTGAATTGAGCAGCCAGTTCTCAGATAATGCCGTCAGTTCTTAAAAACGGTTTGGGCCAAGTTGGTCCAGTTAAAAAAACTGACGTGTAACATTTCAGAACTAGTAGCTCTTGGTTATATTACGCAGAATTTGACACAAGTTTACTTCTTGAGTATTGCATTTGTATGGGCCAATAATCATCAGTTCAACTCACAGCATTGGTGTATGCAGACATGCATTGCTTCAGTATCGGAGGTGAATGGGTGCTGCTGAAAAACTGTGACAAATAAGCATTGCCTAAAATATCTGAAAACAAGAAACAGACTGTCTTATTTTTTATACAGCATAACTATTTTTCCTCCTCCTCCTTATCGTCATCATTATTTTCATCATAAAATATAAAAATGCTTTTATTACTCATTCCGAAGCAATCTTAAAAAATAACTTGGAACTATTTACGATCTACTTACCCCATTAATATACATATATTTCAAAAAGGTTGTTGGAGCCATAGGTGATAGCGCATTCCAATATAGAAAGGAATAGGACCTTTGCAGTTAACGGTCACGTGTATGTACTGGTGAGCAAAATGTTTTATTTTCTTTAAAATTGGTGATTCTTTTTAGCTACTTGTAAAGAACTTAATGAAATGATGTGTAACCAGTGTGTTACGAAATGCAGTTTTATTACGATCTCTCAAAACAGGTTGTAGAAAGTTTGTTTGCTCACCAGTATATTTCACCCATGGGAATCAAGATGTTCATTCATTTGCTCTCAGTGAATTAATCAGCACGTGATTACTGAGCTGCAAAGGGCCTATTATTCTGAAAGCCCTGGATCTTGGAATGACCTATCTCCTATCGCTTATCACTTATCTCCTTTAGCTCTGACAACCATATTGCAAAAACCCAATTGTCAGATAATAAGTAATATATACAGTAGGAGTGGCCGTGTTGTATCAGATATACAAACTTGAGGCGTAGGCGAGAGTTTGTACATCAGATACAACATGAACACTCATACTGTAGATTGCTTATCAAATGTCTAGGTTAGTTCCTTTGTGTTTCACTAAAATTTTCAAAATTAATGTGAATCTGCCCAAGAAAATCCAAGTTAAAGTTTATGCAAATGAACATGATTCTGTATCAGATTTACAAAACTCTTCACGGTCGTGATTTCTATTGTGTTTTCCTCGTGAATTATTAATGAGTTTGATAACAATACATACACCATGACATGCCATCTGATATGTCCAAGGAAAGGGCTTCTTTAGCCATTGATACACTCTTCTTGACATTCTCAGCTTTTTCCGCTGCTTCTAAAAACATTATTTAAAAATGAATTTAAAGATTGGTTCATCTTTTGACATCAGCAGGAAATAATTTAAGTCAGGTTTTCTTTTTTCCTCATCCTTTTTTAACTTTCTCTCTATCCTCGCCTCATTTTCTCTCCCTCCCTCCCCTCCATTTTCTCTCTCAACTTACATGTTGATTTTCAGGTAGGGAAGAAAAACCAGAGAACCTGGAGAAAAACTCATCTAGCACAGGAGAGAACAACACCATACAACCTTACAGTACATTGAGAGTACCAGGAATAAATCAAAAGGTGGCATAGTGGCTTACTGCTCTCCTCTCACCACGGTGGTCTAGGTTCGAGCCTCGGCTCAAACTCAGGATCATATGTGAGTTGAGTTTGTTTGATGTGTTGTTCTCTCCCTTGTCACAAGGGTTTTCTCTGGGATCTCCAGTTTCCTCCCTCCGTAAAAAGCAACATGTGAGTTGAGTGTTGTATGTTGCAAATACAGAATGTAGTAGGGTGTGTGGAGGGAACCTCACAGAAGAGCCCCACATGGGGAGTGGCGGTTGTAAAATATAAAGGGTTTATTGTATGATACCTGTTCCAAGCTGCCTCAGAACCATAGATAGGTTTCTTAGAGACTCCTTATTTTTAGACTGAAAACAAGATAATACAATGAACTTAGAATAGGCCATGCAGTGGAGTAACCAGGGATCTTGCAGGGGAGGTGCACAGGCAATGATTTGCAAACCAAAAAAAAAGGGGGGGGGGGTGCGGACCAAAACAAAATAAGCAGAACCAAAAATATAATAAAATACAGAACCAAAAAAAAAGGGGGATAATGGGTGAGTGATTCTTAAAAACGCTATAATATGCAGATGGAAAGTGGTCTTGATTTAATCAAAAAAATATTTACATGCAATTTTAAAGCAAAAGGAGATAGATGAGCAGACCTTAAGCTCTTATGGGGGGTGCATGTGCACCCTGTGCTCCCCCTGGTTATGGCCCTGCTGTGATCATGGGTAGGAAGGGATACCTCACTCACAGTTATTATGCTCCATCACAAGGTCTCGCCTCCCCCCTTCCAAAAAAAATATACAAACAAAGAAACAGAAAATCCATGAATATTCGTTTTTAATGTGTCCCAGGGCTCCTTGAATGTTGATTGGCACCCACGACACAATGCTTTGGACCAAAATGTGTCCCAGGACTCACTTAACTTTTGTTGACAAGGGCTTCTTAAATATTGACTGACATCCACACTACAATGCTTGGGAACCAAATGTGTCCCAGGACTCACTTCACTTGTGTTGACAAGGGCTTCTTAAATATTGATTGACATCCACACTACAATGCTTGGGAACCAAATGTGTCCCAGGACTCACTTCACTTGTGTTGACAAGGACTTCCTAAATATTGATAGTCACCCACGACACGATGCTTGGGATCAAAATGTGTCCCAGGACTCACTTCACTTGTGTTGACATATGGCTCCCTAAATATTGATTGACACCCACAACACAATGCTTGGCAATAACATGGGTCCCTTCACCCCTTCACCCCTTCACCCCTTCAAAATACCTCTACACATTTTCCTGTTTATCTTAAAAATGAATCCTTCACAACTTACATGACTCAGAGCTCCAGTAAAGCAATTCTTTGCCGCAGCCATATCTCCCTTCTTCCAGTAACACTCTCCCAGTGCATTCCATGCTTCTACCAAATTAGGCACCAATTTTACTGCCTTTGACAAAGCATCTTGTGCCGTCTGTTCAAAATCTCCCCTGACGTTCAATGCTTTGCCTCTCAGATACAAACATTTTGCAGTGTCTTCTGGTGCGGCATGCACATAATCTAAAATACTGAGCACCTCTTTTAGTTTAGCTTCTATTTCTTGGTTCTTTACTGGTGCCTTTTCGATTCCATTCTTTTCAAAGTAGTTATCTCTGAAGTCATACAATTCCTGCACTTTTGCCTAAAATTAATGTTAAGATATTTGATTTTTTCTTCTGCAATTTAAAGATTGTTTTCCTTTCCAAAAATAAAAGTAAACAATTCAAAATTCTAGTTCGATCTCAGAATCAGAGATTTCTTTGTGGTTAGAGTGAAGTCATTAAACCAGTGCAATAGATATTATAGACTAATACACATTGGTAGACCCTAATTCCATTGTTTTGTTTTGTGTCTATTTGACTATTACATATTGACAAGTGTTTTTTTACTTCACGGGTTAAATGCCTTCACTCTAACATGTAGTTACCCTCTTTAAAATAATGTTTATTTTTATTTTTTAGATAAAGAGTTGGCCTAAGGACATAAAACAACGAGAAGAAAATTGTGGAGCTAGCTAAAGTAGATGAAAAAAAAGTACGGATGCCTATGCAAAGTTACTGAGTATGTATTCAAGAAGCTGGGATTCGAGTGAGGTCAGGGGATTTCTGAAAAGGGTGTCTAACATGTATGAATGCTGCACGAAGCTATACCTGGTTTTAAAACTCTAGAAAGAAATATGAAACAGAATTTTTGTTAATAAGAAAGATTTTTTCTGTCAAATCCATATTTTTTTCAGTGACAATTTTATAATCACAAAGAAATCGAACAAGATAATAATACTTCCTATTCATTGAGGCACAGAAAAACACAAAGCTGAAACGCGCAATAAAGATTTCCTTCAAATCACGTAAACAGCTGAAGAGCGCACTCCTGACGACTGTCTAGAATTTTTTTTCTTTGTTTTTGAACGCGAATAAATAAACTAAAATCTTCCTTACCTCCGCTTCTTCTATACTGACTTCTTCCCTTGGAGGCTTTTCTTCGACCTCCATGCTTCGTTCCTTTTATAAATCAAGGCATCTATATTCTTTTAACGAGCTAAAAAAAGTCACTTTTGTTAAGAGAAAAAATGTTCTCGTCAGACCGCCATTTTGAATACAAAGGAACCCCATTTCCGCTAAAGAAAGCCCGTTGCTATGACGATGGAGCGCGTGCTGGTCCAATGTTGTTATCACTTTGTTCTAATAACCATCTTACCCTAAAAACCTTCGAAAATAATTTACTTTGATTTAGATGAATATTATTCATAATGGCTCGGTTAGGAATTAGAGATTTACAAAGTTCTTGGAGTGCAAAGTTTAGCGAAGAAACACGTAACGACCGTCATTCTTGTGAGTCATTTAGGAGCTCTTCGAAACCATTTTATGTATTCTTGATCCCTTAATATCGTTCTTATCCGATACTAATTGTTCTCTTTATTGGTTCTAGTGCCCCGTCTGGTTGGAAAACCTTTGATTAACTATGACTGTCTAAAGATGCTCTGTAAAATCGATGGTATTGGGCAAAGGTAAGATAAAGAGCCGTTTTTAACTCTTAATTTGTCTTCATATTAGATCTTGTTCTATAAATTAGATCTTATTGCAAAATGAAGATATATCTAATTTCATTATATTCTCAGTTTTAAAGACTTTTAGCGCACGATATCATCTGTTTGATTTTTAATTGTTTATTTTACAACTGGTTATTTTATTGCAGACAATAAATATTTTTGTTGAGTACTGTCTTGTGTAGCTCATGAATTTTGATTATAAACAAGCTTTTACTATCTCTCTTGTAGACTTGTACCATCAACGCCTGACGCCCATGAGATGTTCATGAAGAATTATACAAAAATGTTCAAGAAACCTCAAAAACTGTCCACTTTAACATCCGAAGACAGAAGGTATTGCCATGCTTGATATCAATAAACATGCTATATAATTTATAATCCACATCAATCATACTACTATTTGTACAACAGGGGGCCAGTAACCTCTCTTTCTTGCTCACAATTAGTCAGTCGGTCAGTCAGTCAGTCAGTCAGTTAATCAGTCAGTCAGTCAGCCAGTCAGTTGGCCAGTCAGTCAGTCAGTCAGTCAGTCAGTCAGTCAGTCAGTCAGTCAGTCAGTCAGTTCAGTCAGTCAGTCAGTTCAGTCAGTCAGTCAGTCAGTCAGTTCAGTCAGTCAGTCAGTCAGTCAGTCAGTCAGTCAGTCAGTCAGTCAGTCAGTCAGTCAGTCAGTCAGTTCAGTCAGTCAGTCAGTTGGCCAGTCAGTTGGCCAGTCAGTCAGTCAGTCAGTCAGTAGAGTCAGTCAATCAGTCAGTCAGTCAGTCAATCGGTCAGTTAGTCAGTCAGTCAGTCAGTCAGTCAGTCAGTTCAGTCAGTCAGTCAGTCAGTCAGTCAGTCAGTCAGTCAATCGGTCAGTCAATCAGTCAGTCAGTCTGTCAGTCGGTTGGTTAGTTGCTTAGTATAAGCGTTAAATATTGCAATTAAATATAATAAGTTCAATACTAGAAAATTAATGTTCTCATATCTTCTGTTTGGTTTCAGAGAGAATGAGAAAGAATACAAGAATCCTATGATTGCTAAAGAAATAGTCATACCTCATGGTTAGTACAGAGATCAATAGTGTTCTTACTAAATTCAAGGGCAGAAGAGCAAATTTTGGATTGGGGGGGCTAATATTTCAGTAATTTCCTTTGGAAAACCATTACCATTACCACCACAACGTCGTCTGTTGCAGATTAAAAAATAATGCTAAAGGGAATGACACATGGTCTGATATCTGACATTTGAAGTCTATCTATAGGTTGCTATCAATAGATGTCACTTCTGGTAGTAGCAGCATTTTTAATGGCTTGTAGAATCTTGAAGGTGGTTTTGTCTTGTTTTCTGGTTTCATGTTGTAGAAATAGTCAAATACAATAGTTTGAGGACTTATTGTGACATGTTTTGACTTAACATCTGCTATATGCCCCTCAGTAAACTGCTTGTTTGCCCCCAGTCAACTCCAGAAGTCATGTGATTGTTAGTAAGCAATTACTGAAGAGGTCTAAGTTTTGCAGTCCTTGTTGATGATTGTGTGTATTTGCTTCAGATAAAGGGCTGTTTCCTCACCAGTGTGAAGGGTTTGACGAATACCTCTGTAGTCCCAGTATATCACAGCACATGTCCAAGCTACACAAGCACAATTTTGTTATCACATCACCAACTAGTATATTCAATGCAAGAATCAAATCCATACGCAAGATACTGAGAAAACTGTGAGTAGAATACTAGTCTAGTACTTACTTACCTGTGGGTTACCCGTGGTAAATAATCCATAGTTCTGGAGGGAGAATGGAATTTTCCAAGGGTAAGGAGGGTGGGATACTCTGTATTCACCATGTGGTGCCTTGAACTTAGGTGCCTCTATTGAATAGACTGTTTTCTCAAGTTTGCGTGCGCATCCAAATTTCAGGAACTTGACAGGCCACAATACCAAAACACGAGTATTATCATGCATTGCTATGAATTTTTTTTAATAATAATTCATAAAATCGATCATTCTCCTCGTTAAATATAAAACTATCTTATCTATTTTACCGAATTTGCGTTTTTCAGTTTTGTGGCCCATCAAGTTGGATGCGCTCGCAACCTTGAGAAAACGGCCTATTGGCCCCTTGGAGTCCAAATGATTTCTTTGATTTTATATTGTAACTTTCAACTTCAGTTAACCAAACCCTAAACAACCTCTGGGCTTACCTGACTAGAGTTTCAACATGATAGGAGGTCATGAACTAGCCAGAGAGTCTCAGTGAACATTCTAATAATTATTAAGCTATAAATACTGCAGTACAAATATATATTTCATATGATATTCTCATACACATATATATAACTTTCCTATCGAGCTGATAAACCCACCTAATGTGTCCTTGTAAGTCTCATATGAGACTTGGTAGCTCAGTGGTTAGAGCATGGCACCGAAATCGCCAGGGCACGGGTTCAAACTCTGTTCAAGACTCAGAATTTTTTCTGAGTCTTTAAATTTGCAGCTGCATAAGATGCTTCATATACTGTGAGGACCAGCTCAATTTTATACATTACAACTGCAGTACAAATATATGTCTCATATATATTTTCATACACATAAATAGTTACTAGTTTAAGCTAGAGAATTTTGTTAATTTACCCTAGCATTCTGTGATCCCCCACCCTTAATGAAACCCCTATCTATCATTATATTTCAGGCCATTTGAGAGGAAATCTAAAGAGAATGAAGCTTTGTTTAAACATCTCATGTCTTTACCTGATATATCAGGATATGTAGAGCCTCATGTAATGAAGGAACTATGTGCTGTGGTTCAGCTAGACAAATGGAGTGACGAAGGATGCACTGGTAAATACGTTACAGTGTTTTCCAATCACATGCACAAAATAGTACAATATGCTGTCGCAACAAACTGGTTTAGCTGGACATCAGTCCAGGCATTATCACAGCATTCCATAGGCATGTGCTCTTGAAAACTTTGTATTTTCCAACTTTGTCATGGAAACATTTTGATTGACGTCCACCAAAACCCTATTTTGTTGAGACATAAAATTGCACGATTTCGTGTGTGACTGGGAAGCACTGTAAATCAATTCTTGCTTTGTGCTTATGAGAGGAATTTCGAACACAATTTTTGCTAAAACTAACAAGTGGTCATGGTGACTGGCCAAATTGGTTTTAGCTTTCATACCTTTCATACATTTCTGGCTCAATGATCAAACTGACCAGCAAGGCAAAGATTTGATGGGACAAGGTCCATTTCTGGTGCTGGCCGGACATCATCTGATGATGGGCTATTATTTGTAGCCCTGTTACTATCATCTAAATAGGTTGTGGCAACGACAGCAACAATATAGTTTTTCTCTCTCCTTCACCCTATGCCCCTACCCAACTCCATCACACCACACCCCACCAAGCCACAACCCACCACACCGCACTAAAACACACCCCATTCCACCACACACTGATCCACCAACCCACCAAACCTGATCCACCACACCCCTAAACACCACACCCTGACCCACCACAACACACCCAGACCTACCACATCACACCCCGACCCACAACATCACACCCCGACCCACCACACCATACCCTGACCCACCACACCATACCATATCCCCACTTAATCATAAATATTGATAACAAACGATTTGTTTAACCACCGTCTATTTTTTGTCTATTGTTTGGTAATACTGGACTACACATGGTTTTAAGGGGTTCTGTCGTACCTCAGACCCAGCCCTGTCTCTCACCCGTCAGCTCACCCAACTAAGAGTTATTACCACTATCCTTCTAATAAATCTATTTGTTTGTCTAGTGTTTGGCAATACTGGACTACATATGGTTTTAAGGGGTTCTGTCGTACCCCAGACTCAGCCCTGTATCTCACCCGTCAGCTCGCCTACAAGAGCACCTGTCGGCTCGCCTACAAGAGAGTTTCGCTCCCCAACACCAATATTTGAAGACCAAGAACTGAAATACCAGGAAAAGGTATCAATAATCTACCAGTACCAGGAAGCCTTTAAGGACTGCTTTAAAAAAACTTATTATTTTTAAATATCATTCCTGTAACGGGCTTTTCAGTGAGGTTTGCTTCACACGCACTTACACTACATTCTATATTTACGACATGCAAAACTCAACTGGACAATCCTGGACAGAAACCCTCGTTGCTAGGGAGAGAACAACAAATCAAACAAACTCAACTCACATATGTGGTTTAGTCAAGACTCAAACAGTGATGAGACAGCGCCGTTGCAACGAGTGACACCATTTTTGCGATTTAAAGTAACAGTACCTGCTGAGCGGTGAAATTTATTTCAACCAACCACAGCGCGTTTAGCTGTTTTGCCGCCAGCCCTCATTCCCAGGCTACTGTAACCCAACTTTTGCATATTTTTCTGTTTTCTTTTGACTAAAATATAATATACGTGCCTACAAGAAGAAGAAATATGGAAAGGAAGAGTGAAAACAATTTCACTCTACCGACACGTTTGCTTCGTTCTTTCAAGCTCCAATGTGCTTAGGGCCGGTTATTCTGTCCACTCATGCTTTGCGCGTCGCGTTCATCGCTCAGCTGGTACCTATCGCGGTCTTGCATCTTATCGATGCGACCCGGGTTCAAGTCCCACCAGCCACAATGTAATGTTTGTAGAGTTTCTTGTTGGTTTTCTCCTGGTTTACCGGTTTTTCTCCTGGTTTACCGGTTTTATCCCTTCATAAAAATCAATTTTTAAATTCCAATTGTGGAAGCCATTATTCCATTATTTATCCATCAGCATGATCCAGCACGAAAGCCATTCAGCTGTCATGAACAGTATGTCTTATCTTTTATTCATTTACTCATTTACTATTTGATATTTGTCTTCAGCTTAGTGTTGGGAACTGTTTTGGGACTCTCAGTAAAATAGAAGGCAGAGAACCGAACTCACGGTGAGTAAAAAGAAAAAATGAAGAAAGGCTTATAATAACGCATAGGTAAAAACGCTTTTGCTGTTTCTGTGACCTAGACACCTTCCAGATCCAGACGTCTCAGTGTTTGGCGACCGTTAATCAAAAAAATACTAAATCAGCCACCGTGGTACATTTAGTGGACGGAGGTCAAAACACGAGGATACGTGCCGTGTCTGGATTTGTATGGTCTGTGCTCTTATCCTACTTGTGTCTTTATCTTTTCTTTTTCCTGAAGGAGGTTGGGATCACCCTATACGTGATTGGACAAGGAAAATACTTTTGAGATTTCTGTCGCACGTCTTAAGTATCTCTTTTCTCGTTAAGACTAATAGATTGTTTGTATTTTTGGTTTGAAAATCAACAGCGTATTGTCAGTTATTACGCTCGAACCTTGTGAATTCTTGAAGATCTCAACGAACGATTATGAAAGAGTCATACATGTAAGTCATGTGAGAATATGAATATGTTTGCAATAACAGGAAGACCCTGTTTACATTTATATAGATAGTGTGAAATATAACTTTATAGAGTAGAGTAGGGCAGAGTGGCGCAGAGCAAAGTAGTAAAGAGTAGAGCAGAACAGTAGCACATGGCAGAGCAATGTAGCGCAGAGTAGAAAAGAGAAGCGATGAGCAGAACAGGGCAGAGTAGCACACAGCAGAGTAGCGCTGAGCAGAACAGAGCAGAGTAGCACATAGCAGAGTAGCGCAGAGCAAAGCAGCGCAGAACAGAGTAGAACAGAGCAAAGTAGCGCAGAGCAGAGCAGAGTAGCACAGAGCAGAGTAGCGCAGAGCAGAGTAGCGCAACGCAGAGTAGCGCAGAGCAGAGTAGCGCAACGCAGAGTAGCGCACAGCAGAGTAGCGCACTGCAGCGCACAGCAGGGCAGGACAGGGCAGAGGAGATTTCTCATGACCGTTACACGACATGTTACACAACATGGTTTCTAGTACACAGCTCATCACAGCACAATACATTATTTTCCAGATGATTCAGTCACGTGAGGAAGAACAAAAACTATCACTAGCCAAGACTTGTAAACTATTCCACAGCTGGCCAAGGTTATCGTTAAAGAAAGTCTCAGGGCTCATTAAATGGAGAAGATTCCCACCTGGACAAGGTACTGTATGTCGGTACGAAAGGGGTGTTAGGACCCGGGGGGGTACTCTTGCCCGTTTAGGTTAGGGATGTGCCGCTGAGCCCTCTGAACCTCTGAATAGATACCCTGTTCCAGATTTCATACACCCTGTTCCAGAGCGAGCGCGATTTTTATGTACCCTGTCATAGAGTAGAATCGCTGAAAACCATACACTGTTTGGCGGCACGTACCTGTATAGCGAATATAGGGCAGTCCCCCCCCCCCCCCTCCCCCACCCCCGGGGTTAGGACTGGAGGAACTAGTGCAAGATTACGGAGGATTTGCACGAGACGATTCGCAACGACCATTGTGGCGCAAGAATCGTTCTCGTGTAACATGGCGCGCGGTAACGATTTTTTACAATGTTGCAGGTTTTTTAACGACCTTCAAAAACTCACAACATTGCTGTCATCGATTTACTTTGCCGCGCGCAAAATTTTGCGTTAAACATCGCCGCGTTTAACATTACCTGGTGCAGTGTAATAAAATCTCGTACCTTATCGCATAACATATTTGCGTTGCAAGCTACAGAGTAAATGTTGCTCGTATTTCCACTCCGCGCGCACATTGTTGCAAAGAGTACAGAGAGTTTCTACTTTACAAAATAATGCAAATGCGTTGCGCGCGGAGTGGCAATACGAGCAATATTTGCTCTGTAGCTTGCAACGCATCAATGTTATACGATAAGTTGTACGATTTTGTTGCCTGTATTACCGCACCTTACGAGAAAGAAAGGGATGTGTGATTTTATTATTTCCCCATCCTACTATTCAGTTTCTCCCTTCCTTCCTTCCTTCCTTCCTTCCTTCCTTCCTTTCCTCCTTCCTTCCTTCCTTCCTTCCATTTTTTCAATTGCTCTTTCTATTACTTTCTTTCCTTTCTTTCTCTCTCTCTTTTTAAAAGCCCTAAGAATCTTAGTTTTTTAATTAAAATATAGAAATGGTTTTGTTTGTCTGTTTGTGTAATAAATGATTAGAAATGGAAAACCCTCTTTTTGAAATATGTGAACTGCCTTCATTTAACCAATCCTCCATCCTAATAGTGCGCATTTTACCAGCTGAACCTACCGTCAATAAAAAGTATATTAAAGTGTTGGGTTTTTTTTCATTTCTTCCGGCTAATAGTGCTGGTTAAGGAAGGCGACAGGTGTGAGGTCATTGGATTTATCAAAAAAGGATTTTGCTTACTCAAGAGAATGATTACAGTAGCGCACACTTTTCCTGACGGAAAGAAGGTAAAGCATTGATATTCTAATAATAAATAATAATAAATAAATAACTTTATTTAAGTGTCGATGTATTTAGTTTATACAACTAATTGGGGACACTGAAATTAAACTGTAATGAAGAAATAATCAAAGAAACGTAAAGTGTTTTAAGAATCCCAACTGGCAAGGAGGCAAACCAGTTGGCTATTAACAAGCATGGTCAAGAAACTGAATCTAAACTAATCAGGAATCGGAACAAATACAGTCTCAGCTAGTGGCCACAGCGGGACGACACGAGTGAAAACCGTCTGCGCATGCTCCGAATTCGTATGCAAATTAGTCAAAACATAAGTAAATTTGACTTTCAAACATGCCTGATAAATTGGACTTCACAAAATGCTAAAACTTAGTGTCCATGCTTGAAAGTTAAGGCTAATTCTTTCATTTTGTGTTTGTTAATACAGTATCTTGGTCTGACAAAAGTATACTCTCGAACTTTTTTGTATACTTGGAGAAAACAAACATTTATTTTCTCACTCAAACTCTTCAAAATTCTTAGAAAAGGTGATAAAATGCACGCATGCGCAAGCGTTTTCTCTAGTGTCCAGCGGGACTCGAACTGTAAAGGCTGAAGTCAAGGCTAGCATAGCGGACTCAGTATCACATGGTTTGTTGGATCTTGGATTCTCAGGTTTCTTCCCTCCACAAAATCCAACACGATGAATGCCAATTCCAGATCTTTTGACAGGGTCTATAGAATAGATCTCCGTACCTTGGGCGTAATGTTTTCCCATTTCAGACCACGTGTCATTCTCTTGAGAATAATATTCTTTGTTTGAGTTGTGTCCATCTATTATTCATATTTCTTCACATACACAACCGTTAAACAAAGAAATGATACTCAAGGGAATAGCGTGGTCATACCCGAGGTGAGGAGGTTTATTGAGGAGTTGTTATGAACTGTGTTGCTATCATTTCATTCTCTGGTGGTTGGACAATACGCTTGACTCTCGTTCCAGGAAAAACGTACCAAGCAGGTCATTATTGGTCGCTTGGGGCCTGGGGACTCGTTTGGAGAGACAACAGTTATAAAGAATAGTGTGATGCCTTGTGGGGTGATTACTGATTCAATGGTAGTGATGGGTACAATATCCACTCTTGATGTATATGGTAAGTATAAAGAATAGTGTGATGCCTTGTGGAGTGATTACTGATTCAGTGGTAGTGATGGGTACAATATCCACCCTTGATGTATATGGTAAGTATGAAGAACAGCGCCATATGGTTGTTGTTTTCACAGTAACATTCTTCTAGCAATTACTTGTCAGATATTGTGGCAGCATCAAAGCACTGCATAGAGCACTCTACAAACCAACCAATCATTAGCGCGCACATTATCGCATGTCTTTCACCCCTATAGCAATGCCTTGTGCAGCAATTACTGGCTGATTAAGGCCTCGTACAAATTAATGCATTTTCCAAATGCTCCGTTTTTGTCTCTCCGAAAACGCATCATAAGCTTCGTGCCCACAAGAGCGCGTTTTTATAGCGTTTTCAAAAAAACGCAGATATACGATTGTACATGTTACAATATCATCATCTGCGTATGCGAAAAAACAGAGGTGCCGGTGTGGTCGACGCCAGCGTTTTTTAAAACCACTGTTTTCGCTGTCCACATTAATATGATAGATCTCTATTTTCAAATGACTCCACTCTGGAGAGAGCGCTTTCAAAGTATGCGTTTTCGGTAGTTTTAGTGTGGACGCAAAGACAAAGCACATCTGAAAGCATGCGTTACGTGGCGTAAGTGGTATTGAAGAAATAGAAAACGCACGCGCGCGCTTTGTTCTGCCAATCCCCAAGTACTCCACACAGCTCAGCAAGCAAGTTTTTATTTCTTTTATGAAGTACAAATTACGATAACCTTTATTTTAGATAGGGATAAAAAAAACTGAAAATGGACGCGCATGCTTTGTGCTCTCATAAAGCACGAGCTCCCAACCAATCAGAACGCGAGATTTATAACATTTATTCTATAAGATAGTGTGATAGATGACGTTTTATTTTGATAACAGATTTAGATGAAGTGACCAAGTCACTGTTGGTTCAGTCGTACTCTGAAATGGAGACAAGTACGACAGAGGTATCGTAGAATTCATGTTTGAATAAACCCACGTACATAAGTAGTATAGGGAATGGGGGTTCCAGCGCAATCTCAACACGGGGCAAGACCCGCGTCAAAAATCCACCTACGGACGACCCCCACTCCAAGTGTGGTTGAGGGCAACAGCGCACTTAAATATGTTAGTCTATATATGGAGTGCGAAGAATGTAAGAGAACTTTTAAGAAAGAAGCGGATTTGAAAAAGCATTTGAAAATGAAGACGAAGTGTATGAGCAGTTATGATTGTGGATGTGGTAAGAAGTTTGAGACTAAGGTTAAATTGTTTTGGCATTGTCAGGACTGTGAGTACGACTACGACGACCTAAAAAGTGCTTGGTATTAGGTATAAAATATTTCCTATTATATAGATGGAATCCCAAAGCAACTTCAGCACGGTGTCAATACCCGGTAACGGTGAGATTGACGTTAGACAGTTTTGGCGTCAGTCAGAAAGGAAGGTTAAAAGGACTCTCCGAAAAGGTATAGAAGAATTAGGAGCCCTGAAAGCGAGCATAATGGTAGAAGTAAGTTTGTCAAAAGACGAGGTAATGACGACAGCAATGTTGCGATCAAAGTCGTTAGTGATATTAGAATCCACGAATCTGGATAGGTCACTCAGTGAAGCCTTAGAAGCAATAATGGAGTCGCTGTCTAACTACACGAAAGAAGGATCGGGTTGGACAGTAGAGGAGGTTGAAGGAATAGAGATAAGTATGGCCAGGTACGTACCCATACGAGGGGGGAGTTACGTACCGCTACCAACGTGGGTAGAAAGGAAGAAGGCTATTGTAAACGTGAAGAATGAAGACAATCGATGCTTTATGTGGGCAATCAGGTCTGCACTGTATCCAGCAGAGAAGGATCCCTGTAGGATAAGTAAGTATCCCACAGACGATTTAGAGTGGGATGGTGTGGAATTTCCCATGCAGTTGATAGACATCCCCATATTTGAGGAAATAAACGATCTAGCAATTAACGTTTACGGAGTCAGAGAGCAGACGATAGTACCGTTAGTTCTGTCAAAAAGTAAAGGAGAGCGCGTACATTTATTCTACCACGGCGGACACTACTCATGGGTTAAACACATTAGCAGACTATTCTACAGACATACTAAGCACAAAGGCAAAAAGTACTTCTGCGACTGCTGCTTGCTGTCATTTACATCCTTAAATGCCCTAAAGAAACACGATGAGATCTGCCGCGGAGTCGAAGAAGTGGCGCAACGGATCCAGATGCCCACCAACAAAGAGCTTTCATACGCAAACCATCAAAAGCAGATGCAAGTGCCTTACGTGATATATGCAGACTTCGAAGCGTTGATAACTAAGGAAGAGCAGAAACGTGGTGCCACGAATAAGGTAGGATTACACGAGATCTGCTCCTTTGGTTACATAGTAGTCAGATCAGACGGTAAAGCAAACCCTCCTGTGATTTACCGAGGTAAGAACGCAGCTAATGAGTTTCTAGAAGCATTGCGAGAAGAGGAGGGGGAGATAAGAGAACAATTAAGACGTCCAAAGAAGATGGAATTTACCAAAGAGAACCAGGAGGCTTTTAACAAGGCAAAAAAATGCCACATTTGCCAACATACGCTTCTTCAGTTTGGAAGACGAGCCAAGAAAGCGTGGGATGAAGATGGAAAGTATCTAGGAGAAGCTCATTTTAAATGCGGGAAGTATGCTAAGAAAGGTGAGAAGCCGGGAAAGCCCTCCACGCACTGCATTCACTGCCACAAAGCATTTGTTGAGGATTTCTATGTGGATAAGGTTAGGGATCACTGCCACATCACGGGTAAATACAGAGGAGCGGCTCATTGGAAATGCAATATAAACTTCAAAGTAAATCCAGATATGGAGATTCCGGTGTTCTTTCACAACCTCCGCGGTTACGACTCCCATTTGCTACTACAAGGAACAGACGGCTCCGACGTCAAATGCATACCTAACAACAAAGAGCGCTACATGTCCGTAACTGTGGGCAAGCTGAAGTTCTTAGACTCGCAGCAGTTCATGGCGGACTCCTTAGCAAACTTAGTAAGGTATAACACGGAGTTCCCCATTTCCAGTCAATACGGCGCGGAAAGGAAAGGAGTCTACCCATACGAATACATGGATTCCTGGGAGCGATTCGAAGAACCCCTACCACCCAAAGAGAGATTCTACAGCACCCTAAACGAGTCCGGTATAAAGGACGAGGAGTACCAGCATGCGTTAGATGTGTGGGAAAAGTACTCCTGTGAGAACATGGGGGACTACCACGACATCTACCTAAGGTCTGACGTAGTGCTGCTTGCAGATGTTTTCCAAAGCTTCAGAAAGATGGCTATGGAATATTACGGATTGGATCCCGCTAATTTCTACACGGCTCCTGGGCTCAGCTGGAGTGCTTTGTTAAAGAAGACAAACGCGCAACTGGATCTCCTAACGGAATACGACATGTACCGCTTTATGGAAGACGGTATTCGTGGCGGCGTATGCGGACCAAGCCGACGTTACGCCCGCGCAAACAACCCCTTAGTAGAGCACGACCCAGAGAAACCAACCACATACATTTACTACCTGGATGCGAATAACCTTTATGGTTGGGCAATGTCACAATACCTACCTGTACGCGACTTCGAATGGGACAACATAAAGCCCATAGAGTTTTACCTAAACGTAGGTAAAGAAGACGACAAGGGTTACGTCTTAGAAGTGGATCTGGAGTACCCAGAGCGCCTGCACGACGAACACAATGAGTTCCCCTTAGCACCAGAAGCGATAGAGATACCATTTAAGCAGCTAAGTCCGCTGCAAAAGCAAATGTGCCCTGGTTACAAACCGTACAGGAAACTAACTATGAACCTGATGGATAAGAAGAAGTATGTGGTACATTACCGCAACCTGCAGTTCTACGTGCGACACGGAATGCGCGTAGAGAAGATCCACAGAGTCCTAAAATTCACGCAGGAACCCTGGATGCGCCCCTACATTGACTTTAACACGCAAAAGCGTACCGCAGCGAGAAATGACTTCGAGAAAAACCTCTTCAAACTGATGAACAACAGCGTGTTCGGAAAGACAATGGAGAACATCCGCAAGCGCGTAAGCGTAAAAATAGTCAGCACCAAAGAGGAAGCAGAAGCATACGTGTCACAGCCAGGCTTCGTTAGATACGTAGAAATGCTGAACTTCTACGTGATTCACATGAAAAGGGCAAACCTCTTACTAAACAAGCCCGTTTACACAGGCTTTACGGTGCTGGATCTATCGAAGCTGCTTATGTATGAGTTCTACTACGATAAGCTTAAGCCAAAGTACGGAGACCGCTGTCGCCTCCTGTACACAGACACCGACTCCCTAATTCTAGAAGTGCAAACGGAAGACGTTTACAAAGACTGCCTCCCCGACATAGACGAGTACGACACCAGCGGTTACCCGAAGGAGCACTTCCTTTACTCTGCGAAGAATAAGAAGGTAATTGGGAAGATGAAAGACGAAATGTTAGGAAAACCCATAGTAGAGTACGTGGGTCTGAAACCAAAGATGTACAGCGTGCTAAAGTTAGACGGCGTAGAAAAGAAAGCTAAAGGCGTAAAAAAGTACGTGGTTAAGAAGGACATTACGCACGAGTCCTACCTCAACGTATTACGAACACGCAAGGAACAGCGGCATAAGATGAACAGCCTGCGCAGCTATGGTCATCAGATACATAACGTCACGCAGGAGAAGGTGTCGCTGTCTGCATTTGACGGTAAGCGATGGATGTGTGATGACGGAGTGCATACGATAGCATTCGGACATCACACGATAAGCAGTTCTTCCATGACGAACCCACGTGTGGGGCCATCGTGAAGATAATACAAGATGGGCTGACCCTTCTTAGCTATTACGCTTCGGATCTGGTAAGTTTCCAAAGACCAATTAGGATCCGTAGCTCTTTTGGATCCTCCTTCTAATTCACCCGGTCCGTAGAGATATCGGACTGTGACATTACCTAATTTTTTTTCATGGGGGAAGACCGCCCTCGAACTTCTGACGTAGGACTTGTGTTCCACGTGTTTCTTTTTTATGGCATCCTTGGGTTTCATTCCCGTAGCCCTGGCCGCCTCGTTGTTCAAAGCCGCGACGACCTGGGGGAGCCGCTGTGTCCATTCCCTGTTGCGTTTGGAGGGATCTTCCAGCTCTTTCCAATACTGGTACCCAAAGAGACGCTCGGCCAGGGTCTTATTGAATCTTTCGACAATGCTCTGACCCCTGTGGTACTCTGCTTCGGCTCTCCTAATCTTGGTGTCGTGGTCTTTCAGGGTCTTGGTAACCACGCCCATGAACTCCGTCCCCGCATCCACTTGCAGCAGCTTAGGCCATTTCAAGACGCGCTTATAAATCCTACCTAGGGCTTCTGCGACTTCCCCAGAATCCTTGCTGGTTATGGGTTCGGCGTCCTTGTATCTGCTTGCGATATCAACTACGGTCAAAGCGTATTTATAGGTCTTTCTTCTCACCTTGTCGTGCGGCAAGAAAAGCAAATCCGCCTGATGAACTTCATTGGGGGTATTTACGGTAAAGCTGGGCCTGGGAATGTACTTGGGCACGGGAAGATAAACCTGCCAGAGGGTTTGTTTTTTCAACCAGTTCTTAGCCGTTTCTTCTGATACCCTGGCCGCGGTCGCGAGTTTCTTGATGGCCGACGCTCCTTTCCAATAGCCTTCAGGCCCATAGTAAATCCTTTTAAGTTTGTCCTCTGTTCGGCCCATTATATGAATTCCAAAACGAGATTGATCTTACGTCCGTTAAAATCCACCGTCTTTCCGTCCACCTTAATGGTGATGTTTATGCTTTCTACCAAATTGGACAAGTCATAGCTCAAAGAAATGGGGGTGTATTCTACCAGGTCAAATGGATTACCTTTGGGCAGAAACTTGGACATAAGAGAAGACTTTTCTCCATTGTTGTAACTATGGACCAAGTCGCAATAGACTTCGTAAGAGGATGCGACTTTCCATTTCACATCATATGTACTGCCGCTATTTATCGTGGTACTAGTAAGGCCCAGGAGTTCTACCAATGAACTGTCCTTTAAATTAGCGCTTCCACTATTTTTCTTGAATTTCATTTCATGGGGTAATCCTGTGGTAAGAGTATATCCATGCTTTGCTAGCTCCTTAGCCAGTGTTATGGGGGTGTAATGGGAATCTGGTATTTTTGGCTTTTGGGAATTCACAACGACAAAGCCATTAATTAAATTATACCAAGAATTGTACAAAGAACAACTAACCAACCGAACCTTACGGGCTTTGATGGGGGGGTTCAGATAAGTGGTAAAGTTATTCTTGTCGCTTTCCAAAAAGACGATCATTATATTAGATACGCCAAAGCCGCGCCTCCCGCCAGCCCTGCGACTCCTACGAAGACCAATTCGCTATCTTTTCGTTTCTTAGAAGGCTGGTAGTAATTCTTGAACTGAGGCTTTCTTAACCCCGTTAATGCCGCGGGGTGCGCCTGCGCATAAAGTTTGAAGGCGTAGTCTGTGTTTTCGAAGTTCTTATCCGCCTGCATTTTGTCTTGGTAATTCTTGTCCAACCAATCCCTGTAAGCTTGTCTTTTTTCATTCCAAGCTGCCACGTCCCGCTGATATTTCTCCAGCGCTAAGTCGTGTCTCTTCCTTTCGGCGGCTAATTCTCCGCTTTTGTCGCCTCTGACTAATCTATCCAAATATTGACCACCATAATTAGCTCCAGTGAATGCTAAAGCTGCAATGACTCCACCTGCGACCACGCTAGCCATTATACATTAGGCAGGTACTTTTCCTTCCGTAGGTAATCCTTTACCATGATAGCTCCGCCTACGGCAGCGGTCATCTTGGCAAAGTTAGCGAAGCTCTTGCTTGGGTCTTCAGTAAAGTCTTCTTTGAGCACTTTCTTACCAACCCAACCAATACCCGCAACAATGGAAGTAATAATAGCTGCTTCTTCAACAGTTTTTAACAACGCGGTCGACATTATATTACAGAGCGAGAAGGAAAATCTAGGTCGCCACGGCACGTGGTGATAAATCTACTCCATTTCAGGGATCTTACTTTTTCTAACAGCCGGCTCCACAGGTGCGTGCACGGGCGCGTGATATGTTGGTGGTTCTACTTTTGGCTTCGTAGCCCGCCATTGTAAGTAAAGGCTGCCTGCTGCTATAGCGACTCCTAACGCGCCAATGACGTACCCAGGATTAATAAAGGATTCTTCTTCCTCCACCTTTTCTTCTTTTTTGGCTTTGTTCTTTTTATTCATCTCTGCGAGCTTCTTACCGGCAGCAACTCTGCCTGGAGATTTAGCCTTGGTGATTCGTTGCTCCTCTACTTGAGGGGTTTCCTCCGCCTTCGATTCAGCTTCACTCATTTATATCTAAGGACTTGAAGGAATTGATAAGTACTTAGTCAAGTACTTAAGGATGGCTTAACTAGGTACTTGAGGTGACCTGGGTAATTCCCGCGAATGACTTGACTAAGTACTTGATAAGTCACTTGCAGGTACTTGACTAGGTACCTCAGCAAGTGCCGCCTTGAATACCCTTTCGACTTCTCTGTCCTTTTTGAAGTCCTTCCAAGACACCAGTACCTCCTTCAAGTCGACGTGCTGAGCTACGTGCAAAGCCGCAGAGGCGACTGCCATTAACTTACCGCACTTCAAAGACAACCACCCGCAGGTTATCTTAAGTTCCTGGGCGATGACATAGTCCTCGCTTATGTCCTTCCGCAGTTGCTCCACGTCGTCTATGGGCAGCGCAAGTCCAAGCAATTTAGTCGCAAGTCGGATAGCGGAGTCTGCGACGGCGTCCGTGGTCTTACTTGCAAGGGCAGCCTCGTACCTCTTATGGAACTTCTTAACCTCCTCTTCTGACAACTTATTAACTTGCTCATGGGTAAGTTCCTTGCCTATCATTTCTTTGCACTTCCCAGATGACACAAGGATGTTAAGTTGTTCCTTGAGGTTACTTTCATCTAACTGCGTGGGGACTTCATCTAAGAGCTGCTCAATCTCCATATACATTAACGTCATAAGGAAACCTCAAAGAGAAAATCATTTTGGAATGTTGGTGCGTTTTTAAATGCCGCATGTATTCGTGCAACTGTTCCTTGGATATCTCGCCGCCGTAGTCAGAAAGGATGGTTTCCAAATCAGACTTGCTCGGAGTATAAAATACGACAAGCGAGCCTATGTTTTCCCTAAAGGGCTTAGAGACGCTGGTAAGCTGCTGCGAGAGTAACCAAACGCTGATATTGTCATGCCTACCGCTGAAAGCAAGCTTCACCAATTCGGAGGTGCGTCTTTTTACGTCGTCCCCGCAGGCGATGTCATCCAGTATGAGGAGTGTCTGTGTATTCTTGGGGAATTGCTTATGCCAAAACTTAAGATGGCCGGATAACTCGTTAGGGTCTAAGATATCTACAAAGAAGTCATCATCATTCCTGCCTATGCCTTCCCAGGTAACATTATTCCTGTAGGTGGGGCAGAGCAGCACGATATAGTCGAAGCGGTATCTAAAGGGCCCTAATAGCTGCTCCACGACAAATTGTGTTTTTCCACAGCCGGTGGGTCCTACTATCAGAGCATTGTAAGGTATGTGATCTGGATTCATATATAGATGGAGCCAGTGGAAGCAGTAAGAAGGATTGCCGGCGACGCAAAGGATAAAAGAGACACCATAGAAATGCAAAGGGAGGAGATAGACCGGTTAAAAGAGCGCGTGCAGGAATTGTACGATGAAATGTGCGGTCTGAAGCGTGCAGAACGGTTTGGCGCGCTGATAACGATGGCAACGTGGGCTAAGGAGTCCGTTAAGGACTTCATGCGATATCCCCTGTAGAATGTTGACAATAAGGTTAAATCTTTGTTAAGGATGCCTGGAAACTATTTAAAAAGTGTCTTAGAATGTTGACAATAAGGTTAAATCTTTGTTAAGTCGCCCATAAGCTATTGCAAAAAATGCTTCAGAATGTTGACAATAAGGTTAAATCTTTGTTAAGTCGCCCATAAGCTATTGCAAAAAATGCTTCAGAATGTTGACGTTTAGGTTAAATCTTTGTTAAGGATGTTAAATGGAGGCTAAGATATTGTTAAGTATATATGGACTGCTTGTTGTGTAAGAAGGTGTTCAGCACCAAACAAAGACTTCAATACCACGTTCGTCGCGGCGTTTGTACAAAGAAGCCAATTAGTAAGGTTTGTAAGGATTGTGGTAAGGAATTCAGCACCGTTCAAAAGATGCAACAACATCAGGATAAACGCATTTGTGGGCTTTGTAAGGACTGTAATAAGGAATTCCACAACCCCTTCGAAATGAAGCAGCATCTGAAAAGGGGCGTCTGTAATCGAACCAGACAGTGTAGTTTCTGTAATAAGATACTTAGTAGTCGTCAACGTTTACAGACGCACCGGAGAACGCATGAAGTGAATTATAGGTTTCTCTCCCGCGCTTACGACTTGGAAGGCGTGGATTGCTACCAATGTGCGGATTTGATGTGTCGCTGCCCGCATAAAGAGGATTACTTAAGGAATCGCATAGATTACCATAAGAAGATAGTCCGTACTTTCCCCTCTTTCGAACGCGCAGAAGGCGTTCCGTGGACTAAAAGGGAGTATTGGAGGCAGGAGTGCGATCGTTGTGGTTGTGTCAGAGAAGAGGAACATATCTTCAACTGTCTTAACAAAGATTTAACCTTATTGTCAACATTCTGAGACACTTTTGAAATAGTTTCCGGAGTGTCTTAACAAAGATTTAACCTTATTGTCAACATTCTGAGACACTTTTGAAATAGTTTCCGGAGTGTCTTAACAAAGATTTAACCTTATTGTCAACATTCTGAGACACTTTTGAAATAGTTTCCGGGGTGTCTTAACAAAGATTTAACCTAAACGTCAACATTCTGAGACACTTTTGAAATAGCATTTCTTGGGGCCTTTAATAGTAAGGTAGGGTTTGCGCAAAGAGTCTCAAATCCCATCCTTATTTTTATTTATTATTATTAAGGATAATGAATAATAATAAATAAAAATAAAGACCCCTTTAAAGGGGCCTTGCAGAGTCCCCTAAGTATATGCTAGCCTACGCAGTCCGCATTCTTTGGGGGCGCCCTAATCACCCTTTCAATATATGGACTGTATTACGTGCGAACTACCTGCAGACTGCATTACCCCTTGTAAGCCGCGTAAAAAATACACCTGCCTTCATTGCGACAGGGTATTCTCCGAAGGATCCTTTGTGGGGCATTGGTGCTCCGCGGATCCTAAAGCGCAGCGGACTTTAGCAGACGCGCTTAACTACAAAGAGGAGATGGAGTGACTCTTCTTTCAATGTCAAACTTCCATCGGCCATTTACCTTACCATAGCTGCGTAAGTGGGTGAATTCCTCACCCTGAATTACGTACCGCACGCAATCCGGCGCCCAAAGGGAATATTCCTTGCCTTCTAAGTCTTTGAGGACTAACCGTAAACGGTCGATGTCTTCGAAGACGACGTAATTTTTTATTTCGTATGCTTTACCGTGGACAAGATCACGCCAGTGAGTCAAGCTGAGCTTCATTATACCTATGGAATATCTTTAGGTGCGTTTTCAAAGTGGCGTAGGACTTAAACCGCTTTACACAGCCCTTACAGGGAATACGAATGCCATCCGCGTAATCCATCAGGGCACGGCAGATAATGTCGTAATCGTTGCTAACCATCGTTAGGTAACCATTTACGTCAAGCTGTGAGATTTTCTTAGATTGCTTCGCGGATAAGACGCCGTTTCCTTTTGGGGTTTTCAACTCAATACACAACCCGCGGTATTTCTTATGCGCATTTAGGATTAAAAGGTCGGGTTGACCGGCTTGGTAGCCTTTTCGCCAGCAGGTTATTCGCTTGCTGTCTGAATCTTGAAGTTCGCCAAGACCCGGCGCTATGATGAAATCGGGGTAAAACCTACGTGTGTAGTCGACGACCTTCGCGTGTAGGTCGGCTTCATTTTCGATCTTGAATACTAACTTGTTTGGGCCGCCAAACCGCCTTTCTATTGCATATTTACCCGTTTTCCTTAGCGCGGGTAGGACTTCCTCAAAGACCCAATCACGAAACTCCACAGCTTTGGGTAGTTTGGAGCTAAATATCAGTTCGTACAAACCAGGTTCGGATATAAACGCGGCATTTGGTTGCGTAGTAAAGGAGCGGTGATTCGCAGCCCCTTGTAGATCAACCCATTTTTTCTGGTATTTCTCAGATACGTGTGCTCTAATTGCATCTCTAGGGCGCTCATAACCCAACGCCAAGGCCACCTCCTTTGCTTTGAAGTACAAAGTTTCGCCTTGCATTATGCATTGCAGTTTGGTGTCGTTGTTTTCAAATACGCGAAGCATATTATACGTAAGGGATATTTTTTATCCTTTCGCTTGGCTCAAGGAACGCGAGCCTAGTAGGCAACGCTCTTTAGCTGATTCATTTCTACGCTTAGCTGCGCGTCTGAGACGACGAAGATGTAGCAGTTTATCTTATCGCCGTCGCCCGCAGCGGCATTCTTTGTGCGTTTGATCTCCAATGTTATACCATCCTGCGTATTTACTAGACGTAAACCCTGGCCATGTAGGTCTTCGTCGTTAATGGTGCGCATGTCAATCCACAGCGCATACTTATCCTTAAAGAATTCCTCGGGGCTAATTTGGTCGCCAAACTTACGCTTTGCCTCTCTGTACACGTCTGCGGGCTTTATCCCCTGGGAGTAGACCTTGTTTGGAACGCCGTTTATATTCACGCCAACGTTGGTAATGTTGGGGTTATGAAAGGCCTCGCTGTCGCGCTTGCCGGCTTCGTAGGGTTTGGCAAACACCAGCATTAGCCCCGTGAGACTTCTTCGGGGGAGGTTAATGCTTTGGTTGATAACCTCATCCGTCTTATCCAAGAAGCTAAATGTCTTATACATCACTACGTGGTCGTAAAGGAATGCCTTCCCGGAGCTGTATTCCATGCCAGCGCTACGGGCCAGCTCTTCGCTGTACACGGTCTCATACTGCAGCTCTAAGTTAGTGATAGAGTATGGGGTTGTTGTGGTAAGTGCAGTGCTTAGCCCACCAATGATGTTATTAGCATCTGCTAAAGTTACTTCAAACTGCAGTTCGGCAAGCTGTCTTGGGTAATACACACCGTGATTCGTGATTACTTCAAAGTCCAGCGGTATGACATACTTGCTACCATAGGCGGTCTTTATTCGCTTTGCGTCTGCCACTGCGGTTTCTCCGCTGCCGTCAGTAGGTTGCGTTTTCGTAGGTGTGCGGACCTTACGCAGGATAACACTGCCAATTCCTTGTTCTATCCTTTGCGCGCGGTCAAAGGCTGTCAACCATAAGTCTTTGTACGTGGCATACAGATCGTACCTATTCAAATCTAATAGCGATTCCCCAGCAAACTTGATTCTCATCTTAGAAACGATGTTGCGACCCACGTTGTTAACGATAATCCTTTCATCCACAGTGCTGGGCTGCACCGCTAGGTCAAACCTTAAAGCCAAGGTACCAGGAACTAAGACTAGGTTATCCGTTAGGCGGGGCACGCCTACGTACAGGGTTTCTCCTGGCTTTGCGCTGCTGGGGGTGAATGTGACCCGGTGAAAGGTGCGTTCTGCTTTCAGTCCGCCAACCTGCTTAGGTAATACGTTGGGATTTAACTTTGAGCTTATCATATATAATGGAAGTAGAAGGAACAGACCCCGACTTCGATCCCACCACTGAGGAAGGTCAGGCTGACATTAACGACGGTGATGAAGAACCGCTGCTTCCCACCCAACAAGTCGACGATTCCCTAAGGGATAGGATTGCAAAGGCCCTAAGACATCCCAAAGCACGCGAGTACACGTTTCCGCGTGAGCACATAGAGCTTCAAAACATGGGCGAGCCGGAAGCAGCCGCGCGGGAAACCGTAGAGTGGGCAACGCAAGAGCTAGAGCTGCGCTACGACAACTTTGATGCTGACGACGTAAAGCTCACGGAAAAGGGAAACAAAGTTCTCATAAGCGTTCAAGACTTAAGATTTCCCGACAAAGACCGCTGGACAAAACCGCAAAACCTTTTTGATGAGGAGGGCAACGTTAGGGGTGACGTCTTGAGATTAAAAGGCTTTCAGCGTGCTACTAGAACCCTGTTAGAAAGGCTGCACAACTTAACCGAAAGGACCAACGCGGAAAAACGTGCTGAGGATCTGCAAAGGGAGTTAAGAGAAAAAGATGTAGAATATGCAAAGCAAGGTCAGCTACTTGCCGATGCTGAAAAGAAGTCCGCCCATCAAGATGAAAGAATAAAAGAAATGAGAAGTCAGTTGGATAAAGCCCTACGCGATAGGGATAAAGCACAAAGGGACTTAGAAGAATCCCCAACGGAAGAGCTGCGGGAAACGTTGGAAGACAGGGAGGAAGAATACAGGGAGCAAGAACAACGGCTTACTGACGCGTATAGTAAGGTGGTCGATTTTAAAGAGCGAGAAAAGATGGACTTGGTAGCCCAAAGGGACGAGATTCGACGTGAAAGGAATAAATTACAAAAGGATCTTGATCTCACCCTGCAGGCGTTGGACGTAAAAAGCGAAAACCTGCGGGCTGAAATGTCTGACTCCTTGGTAGAAAGGCGAATGTTAATGTCTGAAATCAATGCAAAAACAGATCAAATTCAACAGAAAGATCAAGCCATCAAAGACTTAGAGTATGAAATAGAACGACAGCGGGGGGTAATCGAAGATCAAGAACGCCCTGAGGAAGAAAAGGAGGCTGCTCAAAAGGAAATGGAAGATCTAGAGGTGCGCCTTGCGGAGTTGCGGGCGGGAAAGGAGAAGCTGGAGAAAGAATTAGGGCTTACCACCAAGGAAAAGATAAAAAGAGCTCTTTTGAAGTATGGCGTGCCGCTGGCATTTGCGGTTGCTATTTCGAGCGTAGTAGGGGTAATCCTTAGCACGCTTAAGGCTACAGGCGCTGGCGTAAAGAAATTAGGCAATGGACTAACGGACTTGGGAAAAAAGATGGCAGCCGGCTTGCCTGGGCTGCTTGGTAGCGTTTTAAGCCTGGCACTTAGGGCTGGCGGTGAACTGCTAAAGTTCGTGGGGAATAACATTTGGATATTAGTCGTAGCTATTGGGGTGGTACTCCTGAAGAAGATGAAGGGTTAATCTTATCTGGGTACGTTACTGGGGGCTTATCGTCGTCAGTCCTCCTGGGCGTCCTCGACTGGGGATAAGTAAAGATAGTATTCGCACCACCTTGATAATGCGGAACTAGCGGTATGGCAGTCATAGTGCTAATGGGCTTATGATTCCAAGCGGTATTCGGCTTTTTATTACTATTATTTTTATTAGCGTTTATCGTAAGTTCACCTAAATTACCACCATTACCATCGCTAGGACGAAGCTGAAGCTTCGCGTATTGACAATTGACCACCATATGAAAAGTCACCGACGCTAGATTTTCCGCGCTTACTAGCGTGGGCTCGAATGAAAAATGAGTTGGGCTCCTGTTACTATTCTTTTCTCCGTAGGGTAGTAATGGGTGGTCATTCTCATCGACGATTCTAAACCCAGCATTACAGTTATTCCATGCGCTAACATTAATGGTGCACATGATTAACCCCAAGCCTCCAACCTTTACCCAAAGTTCGGTGTCTTGCCACCTGTCACCCCATTTAGTTGAACTTTCCTCTAAATAATGAAAAAACCAATCTTCCTTCACATGTGGGTTCATATATACCAGCAAATAAATTTGCTTCTAGAGGCTCATTACCGTAAGAGTGCAAATGGTTGCGTGATTATAAACCGTATCTCTCTGATTTTCTATACTATTTATGCAAACGCTCCCGGTGTCATCTACTCTTATCTGCAGCTTTACCTTCCCATGGCAATCGGCGACCATGTGGAAAGTCCAAACCGATAGATTTTCGGCGCTGCCGGGGTTGGGCTCTACGGAGAAATGCGCAGGCTCCCTGTTGTTTGTCTTATTTCTCATAGGCTGCAGTACGCCATTCTCATCCAGGAACCTAAAGCCGACGTTGGCATGGCTGCTCGTGCCAATGCAAATACTACAAAGGATTAACTTCTTTCCTGAGTAGTTCAAATTCACGGACATGCCCGTGACATCAACCCAAGATGCCTGGTTGTATTTTTTCTCGCCTGTGTAAGTCGTATAGACACAATCTACTCCAGCTACGTAGGGGTTGTTCATCGCCATATATAATAGCTCAGACCAATGCTTGCAGCTGCTAAGCCGGCCTTTAGTAAGTTATGGTCATATTCCTCAGGTATCGCAGGCAGGACCTTCTTTGATGGTTTCTTAACTACGGGTAGCTTCGTTTCATGCGACTTTTTTGACTTCTCCACGAAGTGAGGAATGTTCCTAAGAGTGTCAGAGTTCACGTCATTCACCCCAAACTTCATATCCTTAGTAGCTCGCTGGAGTTTGTTGTTGTATCCTACTACAGAACCAGTATTTATAGATAAATTACTAGGCATTAACCAACAACCCGGGGCTACTGCATAGTCCAACCTTGCCTTAGAATTTTGTATAGCTAGTTGGTAACGCTGTACGCCCTTGCTAATGTCGCCCTCCAAGATCGAACTTTCGAATAAGACCAAGGCTTCGGCTCGCGTCTCTTCTGCGGCGCCGGTATTTCCAATTATATTTGATCGGGTATTTACTTGGGCTCCAAGGATAGAATACACGTAAGCTTCTATGCTGCGGTTCAAACGGGCAAGGCCGGCTTTGGTTAGTCCTTTGCCTTCTGGGGGTATGAAATTAAGATATTGCTTTGTTTGCTCGTCGTTGGTAATTTTGATAATCAGCGGGTTAGCTCCACGATACTTACCACCCTCGTCTTTGAACAGAGGTCCGTCTCTGACTTCCTTAGTGGTCTTGGCATTTGGTTCAAAGAAGGTGCTACTGTCGTGAGTTTCTTTGTGATATCCCGTGTTCCATCGCAACTGCAGCGCATGAACTTCCCTGTTGCTTAGCTCGTGTCCACCAATCCCCCAATAAGCCCAAATATGCCCCAAGCCATTGTTAGCGCCCGTAGTGCATCGGAAATCCTTCCCTACAACACCAAACTCCTTACAAAGTCTATCATAAGCCGGCACGCTGTATTTGTTATCTCTTGGATAAAACGTGGCATCTCCCGGCAGCGCAATAACACCCATTTCATGTAGTATTCTTCTAACCGTGAAGTGGAAGTGAAACATGAATATTGAATTCTTCATCAAGTTTGCACTTACACCGCAGCCGCTAGTGGCACACCAAACCGCAAAGTTCAACTGCTGCGGCCAATAACGCATGTTAGGACCGCTTAACCATTCATGAGATTCCTTGGCGGTGGTATGATTAATGGGCACGTTTTTGAAGATATCTCGCACCTTTAACGGAAAGGAATGGTTGTTAGAGATCCGCATGTTCAATGTCAAATCTAAACTTGGATGTTCATCAAATGAAACCGCGGGTATTGGATAAGTACTGGTACCCAGCAATAATTCCTTTGACCAACCGGGTTCAACATGCGTCGGCGTGGGTTTTGGTTTAACGTAACCAGGATTCTTCAACTGATTGTCTATCTGATCGACCAGCGTAGGTTTCAAATCCTCATTGCTGTACATCCTAGAGCCGTTATAGTAAATCCCATCGGGTCTTCTTTCGAACTTACTAGGGTCTGCATGCGGAAACATCTTCCTAAAGGCCCTCCAGTTCCAGTAATCCCGGTTGTCGTGATGTGGCTGCTCCTCAATATCATTCCCAAAAGCGTCGTACATTAGTATATAATGGATGTTATACCATCAGCACCTCAGTTGTACCCAGATGTTCCCTATACTACACCTAACGAACTAAACGCCGAAAACTTTCGTCTGAATAAAGCGAACTTAATCCTGGCTTACTTGGAAGGGCAGGCAAAACACTATGAAAAAGTTAGAAAAAAGTACGTTAGAGCCCGGAGTACGCTACATAAGATTGCGATAACTTCAGGATCCATATCTGTTGTGTTAACGGGCTCTGGCGTTGCTACTTCGCTTACTGGGCCGGGAATAATCGTTGGAGTTCCTTTGGCCGGCGTTGGGGCAACTTGTGGTATCATTTCGGCTGTTGCTACGGGCATTATGAAAAAGCTATCCACGAAAATATCCAAGCATGACACGACAATAGCTCTATCTAGGGCTAAAGTAAATACTATTACCGATCTTGTCTCAAAGGCTTTGCGTGACAGAAAGATAGACGACGTAGAATTCTCGCTTATTCTGGCCGAAGAAGACAAATACGAGAAATTAAAGACGGACATAAGGAATAAAAAAACAATCGTAAAAGATCTTTCCGAGGAATCTCGCAAAAAGATCTACCAGGAGGCAAAAGAAGAGCTTCAAAGAAAGCTTGCTCAGTAAATATCGTGACGGGATTCTATTTGCATATCGAACGTCAGTCTAGAAAATATGCAGATTAAATATAATAATTTTCACATACATAAGCGTCCAGATGTGTCTGGCGTTCGCTTGTGATCGTGGACTTTGGGGCTGGGGAGGCCTAAAGTCCCGAGTTCGAGCCTCGCTGTAGATGCATTTGGACCGGTTGCTGTGAGTGAAAAAAAGCCTCCCCCACTCACAGCAACCGTGGGGGGAGGGGTAGAAAGTGCGATTCAACCCCGCGATGGGGGGTTTCGCGAGTGGAAAAGTCAGGGGGTGTCTCGGGACGCTGTCCGGAGTTCACCCTCTGGTGGGTCGTAAGAAAGATATATGTGTATGTACTAGAGGGCCTCTGGCGCGGGATGAAATAAGCCCCGTAAGCCCAAAATGCAAAAAACCCCACTGGGGATAGCTTGGTGTTCTGCGCGATGCATTCCCCAGTGGGGTTTCTGGCAAAATAAACGCCAGTTTTGCATTTTTATTTTCTCGGAATCCATCCTAACAGGGGGTGGTTGGGGTCTATTTTGTAAAATATTTCGTAAATTACGTCAGGATAATAAGGAATATCCTTATTCAGCCGACAAAACATCCACTCGGCTTTTGTCATATCAGAAACCTCAGGAATAGACTTACCGGTAATTTCAGACAAAAGATAGGGAATAGCTTTGTAATATTTCCCTAGTTTTAATTTTTTCAACGTTTTTCGTAGACTTTGTGGGGTTGGCTCTTCTAAATGGTCTATGATTTTCTTCTTTACTTCGTCGCTTAAATATACCGGATGTAAACCTTGGATATGACTCATCCAGTCCCTGAAGTATTTTATTCTCTTATATGGCGTTTTCTTACGACCTCCATTGGCGTAATACTGCTCTCTGGTAGCATTTGGTACGGCATTACGAATATTCTTACCACACTCGTAACACTGTGCTGACGTGTCGTCTTCTATTTGCATTTTCTTACCACAACACCAAAAGGGTTCTGGCTTAGGTACGATAACTTTAGGTCTTAGACAAATTATGCAAAAGTCGTTAACGAACTTCTTACATTCTTCGCACTCCATATATAGACTAACATATTTAAGTGCGCTGTTGCCCTCAACCACACTTGGAGTGGGGGTCGTCCGTAGGTGGATTTTTGACGCGGGTCTTGCCCCGTGTTGAGATTGCGCTGGAACCCCCATTCCCTATACTACTCACAACTCTAAACTCGCATGTTAATTTTTACGGAATAGAATTAGGCCCGGTCCACACTATATACGCGGGATAAATTTGAATCCGAATTTGTATTTATTCGGTTAGGCCTACCGTCCACACTAGTACGGTCTCCAGAGTGGAACAATTTGAAAACGCCGGCCATCCGTATTAGTGTGGACGTAGAACATTTCGTATCCGAAATTTTTCGGATACGATGACGTCATGATCGTCATGGGAACATGGCGTGAAGGCTTAAAATTCACCGCAGGCTCAATTTCAGCTTCGATGCACATGCTCAGATGTGCAATGAAGCGTTTTTGCCGTCTCTGATCGCACTAGTGTGGACGTGAAACATGTTATTCGTTTTCATGTGTGGACGGAAAACTTTTTTTTCGGTTTCGGTGTGAAAGTTGCGGATTCAAATTTATCCGGCATAGTGTGGACGGGGCCTTAGTAAATTATACAAAAAAACCAAAAAAAAGAAAACCATTAGCGCGTCACGTTGAATAATATTACATTCTGTTTATGTCATTTTAAAGCGAAATGACTAGACGCCGTGTGCCGAAAATGTAAAGTGCTGGAAGTATTTTAAATTCAAACTGCGTTATGTGACGTAGGTGGTAGGTCAGTCATTGGTTAAGAAGCGCGGTTATGTGTAGTAGCGACTGACTTTCTTCCTAAACTTTCAAGATAGGTTCATTTTCCCTACATCATGGACTTACTAGAAGCAATACACGAGATGATTGAGATGATCGTCTACATTTTATACTTGATTCACGTGAACCGTTTAGAGGCTGACAGGAGAGAAGAGAGGCCTACAAGGGGAAAGCAACCCGTTGAACACGATGAGGAGAAAGAGTGAAAAACAGGTACAAGAAACATGAAGCTAAAACCGAGATTTCTGCTTGGAATGAGAATTTCTGATCCGCTCCTGAAGATAGTTCGCAGAAGTGCAGGAACAAAAAAAGAACCTCACCGCAAAGAAGAATCGGAATATATTAAATAAGATCAAGGAAACTTAAATAACAAGTACAAATGCGCCTTTGATTTCACGTTCGGTGGTGAAAGTTTCATTGTCACCTTCTCTTCAACCCAACCACTATTATGTGGTGTTTACGTAGGCACAAACACTGCTCTAAAACGGCTAAAACTCACTCAGAATAGCTTTGAATACCATTTACAACAACACAGGAGCAAAGTATGTTCAATTTTTTATCTTTTGAGTTTCTTTTTTTTTTTTCGCTCCATACATTTACTGTAAGCTCGAGTTTTCGGAAAGCTCTATGAACAAAACGAATTATAAAATTTCCATCTTGGACCGGGCTGTCACACTACTATATTGAGGTCCAATGTCATGCAATAACCTAAAGATTTTTTAAAAACTTTCAAGGAATCTTGCATTCTCAGACTTTCATATCTTTTCCTTCAGATCCATTATAATGCGCTCTAGCAACGAGTCGTTATCATCATTTTTATTCGTTTATTTCAGCGTTTGATGTATACTAGTCAAGAGATGGAATATTCTCTTAGTACTAGTTCAACAGAATATTGCCGATGTAGTTATCTAGTCAAAATTCTTAACTTGGACAGTATAATAATAATAATAATAATAATAATAATAATAATAATAATAATAACAATAATAATAATAATAATAATAATAATAATAATAATAATAATAATAATGATGCTTTATCTAAATAAACCTTAATAGTCTATGCATGTCTTGATAGAAATAGAAATACACTCGCTCCAAAGCTACTAAAGTTCCAATGCTTAATATTTTAAGATAATGATAAACAAAAATAAAATGAAAAACTATAGGATTTAAAGTTCATAATCTCAATGCCATTATAATATATGTAATATATATATATATAATAGTAATAATAATAATAATAATAGTAATAATAATGATAATAATAAAAATAATAATAATAATAATAGTAATAGTAATGATAGTAATAATAATAATAATGATAATAATAATAATAGTAATAATAATGATTATTATTACTATTATTACAACAAGATATCACACAAGAAAGGAGAACAATACGCCAAAACAATCTCTTGGATTCGTGCCAGAACATCATTTGCTCTTCTGCGTTCTGCCCTTGTATGTTTGAGAGGAAAAGATGAGAGTATGTGGACCGCGTGGCACTAATGAAATAGTAGAAGATAATATAGGTAAGTTGTAGTGCTTGGGAACGACGTTATTCCGGGCGAAAGATTTCGCCCGGAATAACCTCGTTCCCAAGCACTACAACTTACCTATATTATCTTCTTCTTCTATGTTTGAGAGGTTCAAGAACAAAAAGGCGAACACCTTATGATGTACATAACTGTGATATTGACATTGACACTGTCCAAGGAGCCATTAAGTCTTCTACTTAGATTAACTTTTAAATATTTTAATCTTTTTTTTAAAACTTTAATTATTTTTTATATTTTACAGTAATTTTTACATATATTTGTTATTTTATATTCATAGAGTGCAAACAATATAACCGTGAAACTTTAGTAATACTAAATATCACAATTTCATGCAAATTCTATTGTTTTCTATTGTTTAATTAGCACTATTTTGTTATTATTTAGTAATTAGTGTTTCACGGATTGTTTGCACTCTAATGTCTTTATTAACGTTATTATAAATTTTATTATTATTATTATCATTAATAGTTTTATTTGTCTGTATTACTATTATTACTATTGTTACTATTATTATTATTATTATTATTATTATTATTATTATTATTATTATTATTATTATTATTATTATTATTATTATATACTACCTTCTGACTCTCATATGTGAACTTTTGTTTTACTTACAGACTGAGGACGGCCATTAGAAATTAGAGCAACAACTAGCTGTAGAAATAACAGAGTATAGATGTAGAGGGGATTATATTCGTACACCTGACGATGCTTGTACAACTATCAACTACTCAAAATTCAAAGACTTCAGAACACTACTTCTAGATTGGTCTTCAAAACTATGAAATCTGTGCACATAACACCATTGAGTACTTCAACAGCCCCACTAGTTAACCATTACTAAATAGGATCTGCGTATTATTTTTGAAGTTATTCTGTTGACTCACAAAGCTATTCATGGTTGTGCATGCACTTTTTTCAAGTCACCCTATGGAGATCGATGCATATAAGGTGTGTTTGGTAGATTTAACAGTTGGCGTATATCTTGATAGTTTTAGTCTGAAGGATTTGTATTTTGACAGATTGTAATTTTAGTGCAAAGCGGTAATACTTTCATATATTGTAACTGTAGAATTTTTAGTGCTAAGCTTTTATCTAAACTGGATGATTAAAACTAACATTGTAGTTTATGAAGCGGTCGAAGTCAACTTAGAAGAAAACTACATCCATGCAGGATTCATTTCAGTCTAGTCACTACACACCTATTGATATTACTAATTAATAATAATATCCCAATGAAAAGATTTTTTTAAATTTTTTGCAAAATTTTGTAAGAAATACAAGAGAATGAAAATGACCCTCAAAAGAGAGATTCAAAATTTTCGATGACACTTTCCACTGAAATTAAACATGGATTCCAATCACTTACATATTTAGAAACTATTGAGCTTCCAACATTTTAATAACTATCATCCTTGTTTTTCCAGTATCTAAAAAACCTGTCGCCCTCATTCCACCATCAAATTGGAGTTTAGAAGTTGGGTTGAGCGAAAGGGAAAAAAGAAAACCCTCAGTACAATAACAACAGTAGATAGGTCAACAAAGTTTTGTGCAAGAAGCGAGCAATTCTGATCCATCTCGCTTTCGATACACAATTCTCACTTTCATCTCGATTCTGCACGAGATACAAGATAGAATCCATAAATCGAGTAAAGCCAAGGAATAATTTTACCATCAATTATATTACCTTCAAACGGTTTTCTTTGGAAGAGTTGAGATGTCTCAGTTGCCTTTAAAACGTGGTCGCTTAAGTTTTCTTCTTCTCAAATAATACATATAAGATGGAAAGCGAGGAGTAAAAGGAGTACCGTTGCAGAAGTTGTTAGTCTGTAAGTCCATCAAGTTAACCGAGTAGATCATCTCGCTTGATTCCATGGTGTTCAGTTGGAAAACGTAACCCAAAATCTATTATTTGGAGGTATTTACTCGCCATCACAGACGAGTACCTGTATAAACGTTGATCAGATTTGCATACTTAACAAGTGGGATGGCGTGACAGAATATTATAATAACCAATCGGAACGTTCTAATTAGGGGATTCCCCAAGGTAATTTTTATAGTAGCAATCGTATGACTTCATCCATTAATGACGCAAGCAATGCATTCGCTACCGTACTCAATCAATAACTCAAGCATATAAATCCTGAACAGACTCATTTTGGGCTAGATTATCTTTAAGGAAATGAATTTTATGGTGGCTTCAAGCAACGGAAAGCTGGCTTGGAGTAAAAAGAAACTAGTACCCGAAGAAAATAGCGAAGAAAACATTTAAGAAACGGTTAAAGAATAAATATATTTTTTCAACAATCAATATTTCCATTAAAGAATGTTTTTGCAACTGAACCTGCTACAGTTTGCAGTGCGCAACTTGTTATGAATGGCTAAGTCCTTACATGATCGGTGAAGGCAAAAAGGCAAAACCATGGAAAGACACTGGTTTAAGATTATTAAGGTATAAGGATACCTTACTGCGATTCCAAGTCACACGAGACATTCATCACAAACGAAAAATTGAATTTGGGTGGACGTCAATCAAAAGGGTTTCTATCGTTTCTATTGGTTTCTACACCAGGACTGATGTGAATATACACGTGAACACGTGCAAATGTACAAAAATCGTTGTCCTTATCTCATGCTTCTTGTCGCTGTGAATTTCTCACTCAGGATATATTTTCTCAAAAATGTCACAGGATTCCGGCTCCGAATCTTAACGTTTGATTGCAGAGCTATCGCTATGGCTGTGATTTGAGTTTCTTCAAGATAGGATAAGTCAATACTGATAGTTTCGGTTAAACGTTTGAAATTCGGAGTCGGAATCCTTAGACATGTTTAAGAAATCCTTTTGATTGACGTCCACCAAAACTCAATTTTTCGTTTGTGATTTTGGTCTCACTTGGTCACGTGTGACTGGGAATCGCAGTAAAATTGCTCAAGAAGATCTATTTTTATATCCTTACATTTTCCGATAAAATACATAATAATCTTCGATAGAATAGGAAAAAAATTTCAATGATCATTTTTAACTCGTGGATACGCGAAGCGTAGAAACGAGTTATTGTGAGGGGTCTGAATATGCAAATGTGTCACTCACTCGCTCACTCACTTACTCAGATGTTAGCAGATCGATAATTAAACGTTTGTCGATCGTATTACGTCATCTGATTACGAATGTTACACGATACTAACAAGCACAAAGCTCTTATATACAGTATAGATCACTTTGTTATTTATATGAGGAAACGAAATGCTGATGTTGCATTTGGGATATATTTCTACACTCGTAGACGCCGTAGGGGCCCACTGTGCATGCGAACACTCGCACATAGTTTTATCTTCGGATTATTCATATTAAAAGAATGAAGGAAAGATGCAAGTTGTATTAAAATTATACAATTAACTCCTGAAATAAAATTTCAATGAGTCAAACCTTTTTTTCTGATGTATTAAAAGTAAACAAAAACGCTTATGTGCAACGTCAACATTTCGATTTTTCAGAGGACTCGTACTGAATGACTGATCGTCTTACGTCACTTTTTACTCACTGGGAATCGCAGACGGAAAGCGTAGCAATCTGACAGTGCCTGCCCATAAATTAGCGCTCTGGGAAGAACTGATAGCTACGCTCTCCGTCTGCGATTCCCAGTCAGTAAAAAAATAGCGCCCTGCTGCACTTTCCGTTTTCTCATTTTACCGCGACCCGGCGTAAACTCTAGTTATTTTGCTTTAACATGACATAAACAGAACGTAATATTATTCAACGTGACGCGCGAATGTTGTTGTTTGTTGTTTTTTGTTGTTGTACCATTTACTAATTTTATTCCGTAAAAATCAACATGCCAGTTTTGAGTTGTGTGACAATGTTCTAATGTCGTGAGGAAAGTATATGGAGGATAAATATTTTTCTACCGAGGAGGCCCCGTGAACCCCAACTGTAACCTTACAGCGCTTCTCAATGTTACACCTGTTCACTAAGAAAATAATGCATGACTAAATATTTCAACTTTTGATTTTTTCACAGACCGAGGACGGCCATTAGATATTAAAGCAATAACTGGCAGCTGTGGAAATAACATATAAGATACCAGCAAGTAGATGTAGAGATGTTGCTCAGAAAGATCCTTAATCCTGGCAATGCATGTACAAAAAATACTAACAATACTGATGTGATATGTCAACGTAACATCCTCCTCGGGAAAAAGTTGAATAATGTATTCAGTAGATCTAACGATTGGCGTAAATCTTGATAGATTTTTCCTTCAGGATTTGCATTTTGAATTTTTGTAATAGTGCAAAGTAGTAGTATTTTGATATATTGGAATTTTAGAACTCTTAGTGCTCAGCTATTTTAATAGCTTTTGATATTTTAATAGCGTTACAACTATTTTCATAATTCTGCGACTTCGATGCTCTGAGTTGCATCACGCTAAAAATTTGGATTTTCGCTGCCGCCAGTCAAAAATATGAAAGGTACCGACTGATTAGGTTTGATTGAAGGCAGCGAAAAACAAATTTCAGCGTGCAACTCAGGCCCCGTCCACACTCTGCCGGATAAATTTAAATCCGAATTTTTATTTATTGGGTTCCATTTCGAAAACTCGTTTTCGGTGAAGAATTGTTCCGGATTCTCCCGGACTAGTGTGGACGGTAGGCCTAACCGAATAAATAAAAATTCGGATTCAAATTTATCCGGCATAGTGTGGACGGGGCCTCAGAGCAACGTGGTCGCAGAATTATGAAAAGCGCTGTAAAACGTTCTACTATCGTAGAATGTAATCCAGATCTTGAAGATGCTCGTTAATTGAAGTTGTAATTTAAGGATGCTCAAAACAATTGCATATGAATATATATTTCTTTATGTCACGCAAGCGTATCTTTGAAAATAAACTGAATCACTAAAACTAACATTTTAGTTTATGAAGTCGAAGTCAAATCAGAAGAAAACATGATCCATGTTATAAGTAATTAATAATAATATACCAATGAAAATATTTCTTTTTTCATTTTCGCTAATTTTTGTAAAAAAAAAATGCAGGAGGATGAAAATGTAATGACACTCACAGAGAGATTCAAAATATTGGATAACACTTTCGACTGAAATACAATATGGATTTCAATCACTTCCATATTGAGCGTCTAAAAGTTTAAAAAACCATCCTTGTATTTTCAGTGTCTAAAAAATCTGTCGCCCTCATTCCACCATCAAATTGGAGTTTAGAAGTTGGGTTGAGCGGAAGGGAAAAAAGAAAACCCTCAGTACAATAACGAACAGTAGATAAGTCAACAAAGTTTTGTGCAAGAAGCGAGCAATTTTGATCCGTCTCGATTTCGGTACACAATATTCTCACTTTCATCTCGATTCTGCACGAGATACAAGATAGAATCCATAAATCGAGTGAAGCCAAGGAATGATTTAACCGTCAATTATATTACCTTCAGACGGTTTTCTTTGGAAGAGTTGAGATGACTCAGTTGCCTCCAAAACGTGCTCGCATAAGTTTTCCTCTTCTCAATTCAATACATACAAGATGGATGGCGAGGAGTAATAGGAGTACCGTTGCAGAAGTGGTTAGTCTGTAAGTCCATCAAGTTAACCGTATAGATCACCTCGCTTGATTCCATGGTGTTCAGTTGGAAAACGTAACCCAAAATCTATTATTTGGAGGTATTTACTCGCCATCACAGACAAGTACCTGTATAAAGGTTGATCAGATTTGCATACTTGACGAGTGGGATGGCGTGACAGAATATTATAATAACCAATCGGAACGTTCTGATTAGGGGATTCCCCAAGGCACTTTTTATAGTAACAATCGTATGACTTCATCCATTAATAACGGAAGCAATGCATTCGCCACCGTACTCAATCAATAACTCAAGCATATAAGTTCTGAACAGACTCATTTTGGGCTAGATTATCTTTAAGGAAATGAATCTTATGGTGGCTTCAAGCAACGGAAAGCTGGCTTGGAGTAAAAGCAAACTAGTACCGAAAAAAATAGCGAAGAAAACATTTAAGAAACGGTTAAGGAATAAATATATTTTTTCAACAATCAATAATTCCATTAAAGAATATTTTTGCAACTGAACCTGCTACAGTTTGCAGTGCGCAACTTGTTATGAATGGCTAAGTCGTTACATGATCGGTGAAGGCAAAACCAAGGCAAAACGTATAAGGATACCTTAAAATTGCTCAAGAAGATCTATATTTATATTCTTACATTTTCCGATAAAATACATAATAATCTTCGATAGAATAGGAAAAAACCTTCAATGATCATTTTTAATAGCCAGTAATGAACAATAGAAGATATCAGGGTTACACTCTAATTGCCTTCGGACAATTGTTACATTTGGGTCAGTTTGTATACATTTCATTGTATTGACCCAAATGCCTCGACTTGAAACAATTGTTTGAAGGCAACAGAGTGTGACTCCGAAATCTACTATTTATTGTATTTAAAGGGATGAGGGCAAAACAGTTGTCATCTCACGGGACCCAATTTAGGGGGGAGGGGTAGTGTTATCCGGTACCCAACACCTCTGGAAGTGAAATCTATTTTGTCACCAAATATCTCGAAAACTAAAAGCCCAATTACAGAAATGAATCAGCACTGTCTGTCTGCATGTATGCTAAAAAACATATTTGCGCATAGAAATTGCCAATACAAACCCGCAGTATCGAGCATTTGAACAGGTCTCTGAGGGGGGAGGGGGTATGTACCCACCACCTTAATTCATGAAACGAGGTCCCTATTTTGGACCATTGTTTTGACCTCGCTCCAAATAGTCCCTTTCTCTGGAATTAGCTGAAGCTTTAAACAATTATTTTACCAATAACCGGTTTGACAGGTTTTATTTTCCACTAAAAAACTTACAGAGAATATAAATAAACAAAATTAAAATAAAACTGATGACAAGTATATTCGACGTTTGGACGCCCTCCGGTGTTATTTTCAAGAATGAAAGTAAAGTAATATAATTTGAATACATAAAGCTCTCTCGTGCGTGCAGCTAGAACCATGCGAGTTCGCATGTTTATAAAAATAACAGTAAATGTGGCAAAAACCTAATTTCTCCTGATCGGCTCTCACTATCTACTTCTTGAATGTGTCTATAACTTACTTAACTTAACTTAATTTTTTTAATTTATATATATAGCACAGGAATTTTTTTTTCTAATATGATATTAGCTTTTACTAAAAGCTAAATCTAATCCAATTTTCGATTTTGGGCTTATTTATGGCTTAAGTTATCGTCGTTTTTGGATCGGATACAGCTCATACAGCAGTGTTATTATATAACTTTAGGAGCCGCGTTTAAAAAAGCAACAGAGCAAATTATCTTGACAAGTGATTATTGCCATTAGATGTCGTCGTACTCCGCGAAGATGCCTAGGTGAAAATTTAAATAAATATAATTCGCTCTAACTTGAAAGAAATAAATGGCTTTCAATCATTCCCAAGAGAATGAAATGACAAAAGACACGGCGGCCATGTTGGAGGATATAACAAAACAGACTAATGACAAATCTTTTGTTTAATTCCTCCAACATGACGGCCGTGAAAACCATCGATAGGGATGCGTTATAAAAAAAATTTAATTACTAAGTAAACAAAATATCGGACAGCTCTCTTGCGCTTGCTTACACCAGATCTGCCTAGAGGGAAGATTTTCACTTTTTACACTGACCTATGTCCTCTTTAACCATTTCGACGTGAGACAAAGGAATTTCTACGCTATTACAGTATTATATAGAATAAATATTAATATAGTATAGAATATAGATTTTTATATTTATGCGAAAGCGGTTATCCAACTTTATCAGACGGCTTCTTGAATTTCCAAAATTATAAGTATAGTACGCAAACTTCGCAAAAAATGTCAGTCCTGAATGATAGCTGTCAATCAATAGAATGAAAGCAACGTATCACTGTCACGGAGGGGTTGGACCTTTAGAAGTGTTGTAGAAGGTGCGTACAGAGTGATGATTCAAATGAGGAAGAATCGCCCTTGGTAAAGTATGAGGACTTATTCAGCCGAGATGTTGTGGTTGGTGTGTTTGTTTCAAGTAATCCAGGCCATTTACACATTGTTCACAAACGAAGACCAAGAAACTGGAAATCCTGAAGAAAATGACGAGAACGGTGACACTTTAGGTAAAAAATTGTACGCACAAATAATACGGAAAACTAAACAGACGAATTGTTTAATGATTTTTTAGGAAGATCTTTTTTTAAGATTAGAGAACAATTTGCACGTGTTTTGACCAAATGAGTACGTAACTACTTTGATTCTTAAGAAAAAATAAGCTGGTGTACGTTGTTTCCAAATGTCACAAAAACTCATTAAAGTGCATATGACACGAAAACATTTTAATGTTAAAAATGTGTATTCTATTGGCATGAATAAGAATATAAGCTTTTGAAACAAATTTTATTACGACATATTTATTATTATTAACAAACTATACATTTTAAACGATGAAATATTTTCGTTTCAAATACACTTTAATAATTCATGAAGGAAACACAATAGAAATAATGACCATGAAGGTGATTTTATATATATCCGATTTTACATATTAAACGATGAAATGTTTTCGTTTCAAATACACTTTAATAATTCATGAAGGAAACACAATAGAAATCATGACCATGAAGGTGATTTTATATATATCCGATATATATTCGTCTTCATTTGCATAAACTTTAACTTGGATTTTCTCTATCAAACTTGGTTCATTTCGTAAAGAATTCTGTACCATATGAGAACATACATCATAAGTTATCTAAGCCGTTTAATAAACTCGCAGATCGTGTTTTATCGGGTCCAAAACCACTCGGCTGCGCCTCGTGTTTTATGCCCGATAAAACACTCCTGCTCGTTTATTAAACATTACTTAAAATATTCAACAAAAAAATCCGCGATTCTATAGCATACATTCCACACAGTATAAACCTACTGAGATAGAAAGCCAAATCACTATAACTAAGAAAATAATCAATAATATTACTATATTGCATCCAAGACAATAGAGTCTTCCAAGTGTTACTCCGTGCTCTGGGGCGTCGTTAAAACACAACTATGGGACTTAGTAATGACGTCACTGTTGAAAAAAAAAAAGTTTTCCAAAAGACATTCGGAATCTAATTTTATTCAACAACCTAAATACATATAATATAGTCCATATGATAATACAAGATATATTTTCAGAATTACAACAAAACAATAACTTCGTAAATATAACAAATAGAAAATAACTTGTGTCTTCATGTCAATGTGGTAGCAGTGGATTCCTGTCCTTGTGACTTGCAATCCGCTTGACCCTAGAATTTCACTTTCTATTTCTACACATACATACTGACATCTACTGAAATGTGGTTTGTTCATCTTTGGGAACTACAAGTCGAGGCAAACAGACGCCATGTTTTAATTTATGGATAAAAATGAGCCGCAAACACGAAAAGTAGAAGTCATTATAAAAAACTTGCGATAATTATTATAAGGAAATGAAATTCAGGGACTGCTTCCATATTTTCAAAGACTTTTCCCCCCCAATATTCAAGGACTTTTCAGAAATTTGAATAGGACGTTTGCATGATGGCGTCATTGACCTTGCACCCTTTCTTTTGTTCAGTTAAATAGCACAATTGTCTCACTATTCTCAAGAGGGAAAACAAATTAAATAAGAAAGAAAATTCACGAAGCGTTACTGTGTGGGAGTCAAATGACGTCATCATGCAAAAGTCCTATTCAAATTTCTGAAAATTCCTTGAATATTGGGGGGAAAAGTCTTTCACGTGGCTCAGATGACCACGTAAAATGGCGGTCCCGTCTCTTTACACTATCTCACCCTGCAACGAAGGGACGTAAAAGAACCACTGAGGGCGTAAAGAAACACTGGCAGTGACCATCCTCAGTGTCTGGCCTTTACTAATGATTTCTTAATCGTGGGATGCATATGGGATTTTCCGGGGTTTTGGAAATTGTTGCAATGTACCTCTAAGGAGACCCTGTGTCCTATTGTGCAGCACCAGCCTTCGGGCAAAATCTCAAATAAAAATGATAAAAATAAAATAAAATAAAGGGTGTCGTCATGACGTCATGACGAATCAGGCATTACTCATTCAACTCAGGTCAGGTCTGTTCTGATAAACTCTTTCTCTAATTCCAGATTGAGGTCATGAAGAAAAGCGAAGAGCAAGGAAACCGCCTAGAACCCTTTAGAAATTAACAATTATCAACATTTTAGATAACATTTTGGGCTTTAAAAATGACATGGCTGTTTATTTCTAACAAGAAATAAAAGAATTTATTTTTGATTTTCTTATGCAAAAACTTGTTCGTGTAAGTAGAAAGTCAAAGTTAATGTTCTGTAAAACAAATAAATGCATTTGATTATTCTTACTGCGTCTACGATTCTAACTTCTCTGATAGTCTATCACCCATTACTTCCCTTCATCGCCACACCGCCATGGTTTTGTTATTTTTATGTTGCCTTGACTTTCATTAACAGAGCTTTAAGGCACGATTACGCAGACAAATTTCCTCTGCAACTTGCATGGAGCATTGCAGCGTGTAACCTACAGCTCAATTTGAACAAATGTTGCGAGACACTGAGTTGCAGAAATCGTTACCAAAAGTAGAATTCGTTAGAACTTGTGACGCAACGCTGTTGCAAGACAAGTTGAAGAGAAATTACTTCGTGCGTAATCGCGTCTTTAGTCGTGAGTAGGAAACGTACGGTACTGACTTGCAGTATACGACATGTCGTAACACCGAAATGACTTCCCATGTCAATGGTTTGTTAAACATGTATTTGTAAAGAAAGTGACAAGATACATGTGTGTGGTACATGTATCACGTTCTTGATACATGTATTGAAAACAAAGAGATAGGACGTGATTGGTTGGTACATGTATCACAGTAACGAGGATACAGGACATGATTGCTCGTTTTATTAATCCGTTTTAGTTAATGAAATACAAGCGAGGGTTGAAAGTGACAGATATTATACTTGACCATGTTGAACCTTTTAATAACTAACAGAGGTCAACAGGCAGGAATAACTACTAAGTAAAGTATACTTGTCGTTACTGACTGCAAAATGAGTGGCTTTTCATAAGAAATATCAAAGTTTCTTGAAGTAACCTCTTCACTAATTGCTGAGGTAAAAAATACACGGAATCAAAATGTTGATGAGCTATTATATTACCAAGAACGTCTTTAAGCCCACTATGAAATATGCTGCTTTATAGTCTCACAGTTAAACATCGAAGGACAGCTTCCTTCAGTATTAAATGACGATGTGCAACCAACTTGCCGTTCTGGTTAAAGAACTTTCGTCAAACTGTGAGACGTCTTCATAAAAATAACACGGGGGCAATCAACGGACTTGCGATCATAACTTTGTAATATTTTTGCGACGAAAGAGATATACCGGGATGGAACAGACTTACGAGTTTATGGAGGAACTTGGAGGAACTTGAGGGCTCTATCTAATTTTTTTTCTACTGGTTTATTGTTTCCATTGAATTTTCCCCAAATAGATCGTATTGTTTACATCTATTATCGTTGGAGGTATAGTATTTCTCTAACATTCAGCATAGTATTATGTAGAAATCTGACGTCGAAGCATCCTGGCCATATTCTTGTACATGCGCAGTCAATGTCACAGAAATAGTCAAGTTCTATTGTTGAAAACAATAGCTTACTTGTATTTGATACACGTATTTATACATGTATTTTGACTTGTATTTCGCGTCATACCCTTGAAGTTCCTAGTCTAGTCAGTAAGAGAGAAAAATATTGTGACGTAGGACTTAGGCAATCAGTCATTGGTTGAGACACGCGCTTATATATATGTAGTAGTTACAGTGATATGTATATACAGTGGGGAGACTAACATTTTTCCCTTGGACAGTTTTATTATCACGCACCAAAGAGTATAGCGATAGGGCCTTTTCAGTATGTGGAACAATCTATCTGAACCACTGCGACAGGAAAGTAATTTGGAACATTTAAAACACCCCATAACATTCACTTATTTTGAACACTTAGTATAATATCTATTTTTAATTTATGCTAATAAAAATATCTATATTCACATTTTTTACACACATTAATATAATAATATATTTCATGAATACTGTACTAAGCGCCATTGAACTTTGGGATTTTGGAGCTATATAAATTGTTTATTATTAATATTCTTATTAATTTATCATTATATGTTTATTTCAACTTCAGACATTTTTGCTACATGAATACAGAATATTGCGCGCATGAATAGTCTAAGCAAATATTTGCATGACTGGTTTTACGAAAGATGTATACAAATTTAACAATTGTACAGACGTTTCACAATCTCACAGTTCTGTGAAATAACCCATTTCTGACACTTTCTTACAATTTTTAGTCCTTCAGTGAGGCCTACATCAGCCAGTTTACTAATCAAATCCGTGTGATACCCAGATAGAAAATCAAATACTATGTTGACTTGCGTTACTTTGTATCCAGGGTACATTCTTTTAAGACTAGATCTTAAGTCAGTATATTTAACAGTTTTCTTTTTATCCCTATCAAGTATCTCTCCTACATTATTATTATTATTATCATCATCATCATCATCATCATTATTATTATCATTGTTAAATTATATACTACTTTCTGACTTTCATATTTGAACTTTTGTTTTATTTACAGACTGAGGACGGCCATTAGAAATTAGAGCAACAACTAGATGTAGAAATAACAAAGTATAGATGTAGAGGGGATTATATTCGTACTCCTGACGATGCTTGTACAACTATCAACTACTCAAAATCTTCAGTACGAACACTGCTGCAAACAACTAGCTGTAGAAATAACAAAGTATAGATGTAGAGGAGCATTTGTACTCCTTAAGCTGATGCTTGTACAACTAACTGTCAACGACTCAAAATTCAAAGACTTCAGAACTCTACTTCTAGATTGGTCTTCAAAACTATGAAATCTGTTCACATAACACCACTGAGTACTTCAACAGCGCCACTAGTTAACTATTATTCTGCGTATGAAGTTATTCTGTTGACTCACAAAGTTCTTCATTGGAGATCGATGCATAAGAGTTAAGATGTGTTTGGTAGAATTAACAGTTGGCGTAAATCTTGGTTTTAGTCTGACAGTCTTATTTTGACAGATTGTAATTTTAGTGCAAAGCAGTAATACTGTCTTACATTGTAACTGTAGAATTTTAGTGCTAAGCTTTTATCTAAACTGAATGATTAAAACTAACATTGTAGTTGATGAAGTCGAAGTCAAATCAGAAGAAAACAACATCCATGCAGGATTCATTTCAGTCTAGTCACTACACACCTATTGTTATTACTAATTAATAATAATATCCCAATGAAAAGATTTTTGGAAGTACAGAACGAACAGCAGTTAGGACAACAAAGTGGATTTTTGTGCAAGAAGCGAGCAATTCTGATCTATCTCTATTTCTGTCCACAACTCACACTTCCATCTCGATTCCGCAAGACATACAAAATAGAATGCATAAATCAACTAAAGCCGGCCAAGGAATAATTTAACTATCAAAATATTACCTTCAAACCGTTTCTCTGGAATAAGTAAGTTGACTTGCCTCCAAAACCTAGTCGCATAAGTTTTCGTTCCTCAATTCAAAACATAGATTGCGAGGACTAAAATGGAGTGTCATTGCTACGAGGTGGATTGAAAGTCTGTCATGTAGTTATAGCCGACTAGATCATCTCGCTTGATTCCACGGTGTCCAGTTGGAAAACGTAACCCTAAAATCTATCATTTTGAGCTTGTTATTCAACTTTCACGGCCTTGTTGTTCCTTCATGTGTAAACATTGATCAGATTTGCATATCCTAGTGCACGCTGCCTGACAAGTGCGATGATGTGACAGGATGTTAACCAACAGGATCGCTTCCTGATTAGGGGATGCCCCAGGCTATTTATAAAGAACATAGACCACGATCATGACTTGTTGAATATGAAACTTCCAAGTGTTGTGTTATAAGACTGGTCTTGCTATATTCCTGTATTCCATGCTAGGATAACAGAAAAGCTGTTCTCTCAAACACTACAAGCCGAGTAATATATAAGTTCAGTTAGAAAGATATCTCGTCGGGGGAAGCGTAGTTTGTGAGATGTGCTGGCGATCATTGTCATCTCAGTGTCCTTTGCTTTTCATTGTGCTTGAATGTTTAGAGCAGTTCCATATAGCATTTGAAGGTTATAGTTTACGTTCGCGGGGTCCTTCGCGGTAAACAAATACTAAAACATCATTCGTGCGTCGGGATTTAAATTAAAATAACCCGCGAATACACGTATGAATCTTTTTATTCCAAAATATCAATATGTAATAAATGCGATAGCTTCAAACACCAACTAGGTATCAAAAGGGGGAATCACTCATTAGCTACCTTTAGTATGGGAGTCATAAACAAGATTGTGCTTTTTGGGGGTATCAGTCTTAATCTTTATGATGCAACAAAAGTCAACTCAGAAAGACAGATTCTATTTGGAGTTTTGTACTTCATCATACATATGGACTTGGTTCAAATATAAAATATGAATATTCATATATCTAACCTGTTTTTTAAGAAGGTCACTATGCTGGGATGCCCATCCCCCCCAGAACTTACTCTTCACTCTTGGTCCAGGACTTGCCCGAAAGAGCCTAGGGTGTCAGGAATTCGGTTTGATTTTAGAATTCCAAACCTACTTTGAGGCATTCGAGTGCAGTTAAGGCTGAAGGGGTTTCCTCTAGAGCTGCCCTTTTTTAAATCCATGTTTGATTTCTTCATTTTTTACCCAGAATAGATGATTTTCTATCAGTAAATTTGCATGAATAAGCCAATTGGGCCATGCATGGCTGGCCAAAACAATAATTGGTTCCTTTATGTGGGTTGCAGCTTTTTAAGTATTCTTGTTTGGTTGTTGGTCTCCAAGCATTTGCATGCTATGCCATTTGATTGACGAAATATTGTACTCTTCAAAGGCATAGAATCAGATCAGCCAAGCCTAGTTCTGACGTCAACACTTCCCCACTGCCTCTGCAAAGCGTTCCACTCTCAGCGCCAAGCTTGGCTTAAGGCTTTGTTTTGTTTTTGATTTTTGTTTTTGTTTTCCCAGGCCCAACACTCAGTCAGTGCATGCGCACCTGAAAAAGTGACAAGATCATTAAGGTGAGAGACCCATTAGTGCTACATAGATGGCTGACATTTTGGCACCAAGGGTGGAGGGTGGGGGGGTGGGGGGGAGGGAAGGTAGGGCGGAGCTAGGGGTGTGCACAAGGCGCCAAAACAGGAATTGACCTTTCACTTGGAAAGCATTCTAGTGTGAAATCCTGACCACCTAACCAAGCTCATGTTAGGGGGGTGGGGGGTTACCTTTTCATAAAACAGGTTAGAATGCTGCACGGTTTGCCCACGGATGGCTGGTGAAAATAGCTGAATTGTGCTTTGCTAAAGCTGCACGGTTTGCCCACGGATGGCTGGTGAAAATAGCTGAATTGTGCTTTGCTAATTATGCTGCACGGTTTGCCCACGGGTGGCTGGTGAAAATAGCTGAATTGTGCTTTGCTAATTATGCTGCACGGTTTGCCCACGGATGGCTAGCGAAAATAGCTGACCATGGTAACGCCCATCCTTGGGCAAACCGTTCAGCATCTATTAATAATTAATTATCATTCAATTACATTCTCTTTTGAGTACCATATTTTTTTCCTCACTAATATTCTCATTTACAATTTTATTTACTTAATTAAGGTAGTCTAAAATTTCAAGCCCTGAGGTTTCTTTTGGACTGCCTTGCCCTAGGTACATGACTTCTAATTTTTTTCCTTCTTTCCATATGTAAATAATGTTTATTATAAATATTGTATATATTTATTTATTTATTTGTTTTGATAATAACAAGCAGGATGATACATAAATTTTAAAAGGAGGAGGAATGTCAAAAAGAAAAAAAATCTGTAAATATTCTACAACAGATATTATTATCATTTCAAATTGTAACTTATACTATTTCAATTATACCAGGAATAAATTATAATAAATCTGAAATATGAATCTGACTTAGAAGAATCAATTGTTCTATATTATGAGAAAAAAGGTGGCTGCAAAAGTCAAACTATATCGAGTGTCATTTCTTGTGCTTGGCTATCCAAGTGTTTGTAGTTGTCACGGTGATAATCATATTTTGTTTGTATTTGCACACGAGTTCCCCAGCTGGAATCGAACCAGCCCCTCCTTTAACGAGGTCTTCCTGAAAGGATTTTTGTGTGTGCTTAAATGCCGGTGGCTTTATAATGTTTTTAATATGACTATTTTGTGAACTGAGGTCCTCGTAATCGTTTGGCTAAATTATTGGTTATATAGCTCTTATTAGTCGAGTGCGAGGTCCTTACCGTAAGTTATGGACCGATATTTCTTCAGTACCTTATGGCCCAAGCGCGTAGTGCGGAGGCTACAAAAAAGTAGAAAAAAACGAGGACCACAACTTACGGTAGGGACCGAGCAAACGAGGTTAATAAGATATTTATTATATGGCAAGGCTAGGAAAGACGTTTGATGTTCGGTAAGTACTGTAAGCTATGGTACACAAATTGACCAATCATAGCGCGTGAAACTACCTTGCCATATAATAAGCAAAATTATTGCATGACCTATAGAAAATTGCCAATTTTCCAATTTCCACCAACTGATGAAATGTGTGCAAATAGTGAGGGGAAAACCGGAGTACCCGGAGGAAAAAACCCTCTAAGCAAAAACACGATCCAATGGAGAGGCAATCGTTACCGTATAAGGTGGAATCCAACTAATTCAGAACGTATTTTACAGTTTTTCTTACTCGCTTGTTTCGCAAAACCATTGCACCAATTTACTGATTTTTTGGTATTTTGTACCTTAATTATCCTTAAATCTATCAGTGTACTTTATTTTATATTTTTTCCGTGGCTGGCTTATAATAATGGAAATTCAAACAATGATATTTTTAGTTTTTGGCTTTTTTTTCTCGACATCCTCTCGTACGATTTTTCTGACTTTTTCAGAATCTTATCATCTTCAGTTAGGAAATGCAACTTGTGTGCAAATTTGAAGGGAAACGTTGGGGCAGAAAAAAGATATAATGATGGCCCTAAAATTAACCTCAAATTTGATGTATATAAAACATTGGGCCGTAGAAAAAACACCATTCATTAAATTGTCCTTGAATTTTTGGCATATCCATAATCAAGCGACAAAGAAGAAAAATTGTAAAATCCGCTCTGAATTAGTTGGATTCTATCATAAACATAACGATTTCTACTTTTCGCAGCTATTGCTGCAACTTGTCTCGCAACATTTTTCACATTGCACGGGAGGTGACACGCTGCAATGCTCCGTACAAATTGTGTCGCAACGCCGTTACAATCTTCTTTGATGACACAAGCACTTTAAAGCTATTTTAAGACAATTTACTGTCGCGAAGGATTTTTTCCTTATATTCGAATATGTTCTCGTTTCAGGTGTCTGACTGACTTATATTTCAAAAGCCAGTGGTTCAAGTCAACTTAAATATTATTCCACAATGCCGCGAGTATCACTAGGAACAGTTGTAAACCGAACGATTCACAGTGGTGAGAGGAACCACCATTGCTTCCTTATCCGTTCATGACGCGGATGGATTCTGGCCTCATTTAAACAAGCACTGCCGAATGGGACTACCTGATACCTGTATAGATATTGTTTAAGATAAAATAAATAACCTAAATACAACCATAAAAACACGTAAATTATACCCAATCTTACTCGTCGTATCTTTGGCGTCTTGCTCGAGTATGATTCTTTGAGATTTCATATCGATGACGTCTGCACACAGAAGGGTGGTAAACTGGTACTGCAACTCCAAAGGCACCACGCTGTTGTTCTCTTGCCCTATCAAAGTCCTCTAGAAGAGGTTGGCTGACAAGATAATTGTACGTTGGAAACGCGTAGCCTGACGACAGAGCACGATGAGCCAGCTCGAATCTACTCAATCTTGGATGGAAATTTCCCGCCGCCATTTGGCTAGAGGGATACACTCCCCTGATGTCGATAAGCAGTCTGTCATAAAGGTCGAACTGAAAAGCAATCAACTTACACTACTGCACTTTGAGGCGGTATATCACCAAGAAGACGGTGAAGTTCATCTAGTAAGAACGATCTCCCTTCTTCCCAAAACGGTTGAGGCGTGTCCACAGCTCTCTCGTCATTTGGTCTTGGGGCTTCATGAGTGTCGTAGCCAACAATTCTGCTTCGCATCTCTGTACCTACTGTTGCTCGTATTCGACGATACCAAGAAGTACTCACGTAAGAATCGAGGTTTTCTATTGGGCCATCGTTTTGGAATATACCATTAATTGACAGCACGGTAGTGTAGGGAAGGCCATCTCCATCTCCTAAAGATCGTTCTGGATAATGAAGAAAAAGTCTAACACACAAAGAATGTAAATCTGCTTGCGCCGCAGTAATATTGCTTGGAAAGCGCCCGTTATTTTCACTTACGCGGTCCAAACCTAGCGGCAACTTCTGGGATTCGCTTCATACCTACCTTCCAAGACATCTTACACAACTCAAGAATGGGAAATCTGTAAACAGCCCATGACACTCTTAAAACGGCTCGTAAATACTGTATACTTAGACCTAGTTCATGATTGCACAGGTCGAAGATTGCATCGTAAGTGTGCCTTGCCGATTCGTTTGCTGAAGATTTCAATCTGCTTTGCCATTTCCAAATGTTGGAGAAAAGATTGCCTCTTGTCGATCGCCTCGGCATTTTGCCTCATCGCTTCAGTGTTTCGTATCATCGCGTTTGTTTCATCGTCGATGGGAGTAATTAGGGAAGGCAACCACTTGATATGCTCTGAAAAAGAAACAAACTTCAAGGAAGAAAGTATATCGTCCTGCAAACCTTTGATATTCTCGGGGTTTTGGGAACCACCTTGAAGAACCTGGTCGTCACTGGCATTTCTTCGCCGTCTCCTTTTTCTTGGCGTAACCTCGATCGTTTGGCTGCTGGTGTCGCTATCGTTATCACTAATTAACGCCACATCCACCTGAAATGGCGAAAGGGAACCTTTATGGTAATTTTGCTCTAGCCTGAACACTGAAACCGCCTATTGCAGTAAACACCATTTCTTATAATGTTAATGATTAAACTATACCTCTTCATCTGAAGAAATTGGTCGCCCAATTCGGCTGGTTGAGGGATCGTGGTTGCTTTGGCTGGAGATTAAGGTCCCTTAGATATGGAAGAAGAAACACAGATTCTACCTGCCTTTTCATGGAGTTTCGTGCTTTATCTATCCTCCTGTGATCTAGATCAAATAAAACCATCATTAAGTGTTGACTGATACATGGCTGACATTTCAAAACCACATGATAAATATAAACGAATAGCTGATGAATTTAAAAACGAATTTGAAACAATTAACCAAACATTTGTTGTGACTCGTGATTCCGAAAGGCTATCTCGCCCAGTTTTTCTAAGCCACACGAGAGAACTATATCACCCAAGCACTGAGATTTCAACTCCACACGACGAACGACGTATTGCACTTCCCAGAGCGCTTTTCTCCTAGTGTTAAGAACGTCACTTCTGGTGCTCTGTCCCGGAAGGCTATCAAGCATATTTGGATCATATCCTTTTTTTTAAATGTTATAAGAGCCGCTGGCTGATTGTTTTGTCTAGAGAAGGCGATGACTGTCAGTCGACCATCTTCGTCTTCAACGATTTCACTGATACAGCTTCTGAATGTTCTGATATCAAGTCGTGTTTGCCTTGCTTCATCTGGCTCCAAAATACTCTCTAGAAGCTTCCTATCACAATTTGGGGCCTGGCCATAGTATGTCTACAATGAATTTAACAATCAAATCGTCAGTCAATCAATCAGTTAATCAATTAACCAATGAGTTTCTCAATCAATCCATCACTTACTCCCTCGATCAATAAATGTATCAACGATAACATTATGATATTAATTATACAGCTTCTCATTAATCCCATATAAGTAACTGTCCAATTATTTTCTTAATTGGACAGGTCTTGTTGATATGGGATTAATTATGCAGCTATATAATTACTAGGTAATGGGATTTCATGCTCCCCAATCAAGAAATAATTAGACTCGAAAAATTCCTCTGACTGCCAAATTGGACTCGGCCTACGGCCTCATCCAATTTTGTCAGTCCTCGGAATTTTCCTCGTCCAATTATTTCTTAATTGGACAGCATGGAGTCCTATTACATATACTAATGATACTTATGGTACAACGGTGGAGGCTAAATGGAATGCCTCAAAAGGACCTTCCATTGTCTTACAAAAACACAGAATATGGCAGTTATTCATAAAGCAATGGAAGGTCATTCATTTGAGTCATTCATTTTAGCCTCAATCTACATGATACATCCACAAAAGCAGCAGCAGCAAAATAGTAACAGTAAGGGGTTCTCACAAATTATTATTGAATCCCCCTATCCCCCTTCCCCCATACTTTTATAACGGACCGTCCCTTGCTTTACACGATCGCGTTCCAAGCTATTGCCAACAAACATGATTTGAGATCTTTCAAACTGATAACACTGTAGTTTAGAAAAGTATTCCAATCTACCTTTCAAAGTCAATTTTCGGGGCGAAAATGGAGGGATTTAGCTCTATACTTTGTTTGGGATACAATTTTTTTTAAGTGTAACGTTTAAAGATGCGATTCCAGACATAAATTTAAACATGATAGTTCCGAACGCGATCACGTAAAAGTAATGCGAAACGGATTACAAGATAGATCGCACTACATTTGCATTAAGTAACATCATTTTTAGGTTCGTTTACTGGATAATATCTAATTATATGTCTTTTAAAATTTTACTTCGATATAAAAACTATAACAGTGTAATATTATGATAAAGGTAATAGTCTTAAACCTCACAGGTTTATTACTTGCAAACATGTTTCAGCGTAGCTTATGACAGTGTAAATTTTACTAGTATAAAACGGTATTGGAGGGGCTTTAAACTAATCCTGAATCTATTCCTACTGACACACCTTTCACGCTAAGAAATTTATGATAAGCACTTTTCGAATTGCATTTCTTTTATCTGTCATAAGACACACTCAACCACAAATCAAATAGTTACATACCTCGACATAAAATGGACATTGCAATGTCGAGTTTACGAAGGTCAGCGCCTTGGTTTTGATAGAAAATCAAGTGCAATTCTGTAAAGAAAGAGACAATATAATATAAATGTTTTAGTACTGAACTGATTAATGATCTACTAAATTCAAAATAACGAAGAACAACTGGCGTTTTTGTGTCTTGATTTTGCTCTACCGCGATGAGTTCCACACAATCTCATCGAAGGCGTAGTTCGATCACGTGATACAAATCAATATTGGTTGCAAAATGATATTGGGATCCCTGTGTGATTTGCAGCTTATATTATTGATTATTTGTAAGGATTAAGGAATCTATATCTTAGTAAACACTATTTTTGTGGCTTTTTGGACCAAGAAACGTTTTGCAACGACCAGCAACCGTAATGTTGTCAATGTTTAGGATGGCGGAGAAATTGGACATTTTCCAAATCTTGCGCCCTAAATATCATTGGGATTAGCAACTTGAAGTTGCAGAAACGTTTTACAGATGAAAGAGATTTTAAATACTTTGTGATTTAGGTTCCAAAGCATACCAGTCTTTTTCCTGCGCTTAAAACGTGCGCAATCCTAGGTTTTTTATTCATGTCCCTTTCCTAAGGGTGCGAGGGCGGGATTTTCTTTTATCTTGCAGGTCGAATGTTACTCGTGATACTGTTATGTTTCCAGTTCCGAACATAGCAAGCAAGTTCTGTTTTAAGCAGTATAGAGATGCACCACAGGGTTCCCAACTGCGAAACCTCCGGTTTCCCTATTGGGAACCCTGTGCTTTAGTAGACAACGAACGTCAAAGGCAGTGGCAAGGCATCATTGTGAAGGGGGTTACAACCATTATCGATGAAGTGTGCGACCCTCGAAGTTTGATGTCTCGTTCGTCGACCAGCATTTCAACGACCGTCAATCAAAGAACTAGAATCGAAAATGTACAATAAATTCTTATAGTTATGTGAGATCTTATACTTCTAATTCTCTAAAATTTCTAATCCAGACTATAAATATCCCTCAAAATAAAAATTTATGGTTGATTTTTAAATTCAGTTCTTTGATTGACGGTCGACGAAATGCTAGTCGGCGAACGAGTCTTCAAACTTCGAGGGTCGCACTTGGACGATAACGGTTGTAAGCTATAGAAAACACAATAGAGAAAAGGAAATTGATAAAGGCAACAAGGCTGACAACCACTTTTTCATTTTACAACATTTATTGAATTTTATTTAAAAGAAAATAAAGTTATAAGCTCTTCTAAGCGCTTGTCAAAGCTGATCAAGGTATATTAACCGCGAATCTATATGAGTGTATTAATCATCATCATCACCATCATCTTCAGCAGGAAGTGAATTGTAATAACGCTTTGCTTCTAAACTTAGGTATTTTGTAGCAATTTCCAAGCAGTTTTCTTTAACTATAGTCGGAACTGGAATCAGTTCTTGCGACCTCGCTTTCAGGGATTTAAGATTAAGCGGACGGCTTTGCTTTTGTTTCAAATAATTGATCTTCATCGGTCTTTCATAGGGATTGATAAAACATCTAGCAAAACACTCCCCATCTTTGAGTTTCTCCGAAACAAGCCTGCCACTGCTGTTTGTCGACTCACCGATACCAAAGTTGAGCCAAGCCAAATTCTTTACTGAAAATTTTTTTTCCCCTCTATGTCTTCTTGGCGGCTGACATACGCATTGCGTAAAAACGTTTTATATGACTTGACCATGTCCAACGAAACTTCATCTACCACAAGGTTTGTTATACATCGTTCATTCAACTTTGCTACCCAATCGGCGGGAGTTTCGATTGTTTCAAAGCGTTTTGTAGCTACTTCTACAGAAGCAAAACGCCTGTCACAAATTGCATAGGTATGGCCTTCCAGCAAAAATTTCAAGTCCACTCTGAAAAATCGCTTCGTTTTAACGAGATATTGGCAATAAAAAAAAAAGATAATTCTCTTTGAATTGTGCGGGACAATTGTCAGCCCAAAGCACAAGGTGTCTAAACACAGCTGTTTCACTCCGTTTCAAGAAGTAATCCAAAAAAGAAATCACTTCATCGGGTCCTTCTCCTCCAACGGTCGATGGATAAATGTATGCGTTCAATTTCTTATCATTTGCGTCAAATATTCCAAATAGTCTGGTTGTCAACCTCTTTTTGTAATAGACTTCTTGGCTGGATAACTTCGGTAGCCGAATGGTTTTATGAAAGTCTAGATGCAAGACTAGAGATGTTTCATTCATTTTAGTAAGATTACAAACAGCAGTAACAGACATTATTTCAAAAGTTGACGTCATGTTACTAAAGAACGCATTGGCGCGCGCTACAGTTTTGTCAGAGGTTCGATTTTGGCATTCTTGAATGGAATGAAAGTTGTGTTTAACGTTTCCTTCTTCCTTAAGACTGGTGCACTATATATATCGCGGTGGAATATACCTTGATCAAATTACGCGTGCATTCTATGACGTTTTTTTCTTATTGTCTAGATATTTACTCTTTCTTTCTTTATTTATTTGCAGACTATGCTTTTAAGGTGGCTGCCTACTTTTGAACGTTTGATTTGAGCCCACGATGTGCGTGCTCTCAAAAACCGCTGAAAAATCTACAAGATTTTATTGAAGAACCATACGCGTTTTGAGCTTCAACAGGGCAAAACCCTCAAATTTTGCAATAAATAGCAATATAGCCCAAACTAAAACAGAATAAGGTAACCATAGAGTTTTGGGCAAATGGTACTTTGATAAGTAGTTTGCGCATATAATTGCGTGGTTGGCAAATTGCTAAACAATATAATACTAAAGTGTGCGTGTAATTGGTTGTCGGTCTTGATTTGCTAGTCTTGCGGTTGTTGCTGCTGCTGCTGTTTCATGGTCCTTAATTAAGCTCTGCCGTTCTCTAATTATCCGAGAGTTTGAATCCAACTATGCCTTATTACTCGCTAGAATTTTTAGATACGTTAAGTATATGTAGTAGAGTGATTCTCATATGACCGTGACAGAAAATAGACCATTTAGTTTGTACTTTTTGATAAAGAACAAAAGAAACAATGGGTTTAGAGTCTACTACTAACTATTAGTTTGCCTATTCTTTCACGGTCATATGAAAATCACTCTAAGAACGACAAAATAGGGAAAACAAAATGATCTGTGCTATAACTGGCTTTTGACCCAGGCCTTAAGTACCTTGAGATTGCAAGAACGTTGTTACGAGAAAAAGAACATTCGAGCGGGATCGATTAGCAACGTTCTGGCAATTTTCCAGTTTCGAGTTCTATTTTGCTCTAAGTTAGCCTCATTAGCATGTAATATATTCTTTAGAACAAGTAACAGCCTGTGGTAATGACACATGAACAATACCACTGCACTAGATTAGGATTCCACGGCTTTTGCTCTCAGTTCTGAATATTTTACGCACAATCAGGGCTAACACAGAGCAAAAGAGAACTCGAAGTTGGAATATTAGGTGTAGGCCTTTTGCGATACTGTAACTATTATTTGGCAACACTGGCTAGTACATTCATATCGTAAGATATAGCACCATACCTAATTTCGCTTTCTCTTAGGTGCTCGTCAAGTTCAGTTTTAAGTTTTAGAAGTTCTTCTTGGCTCTTTCTCCTGAAACATGCTGCCACGATGGGTATGGCCCTTTCAAGTTCTCGAATTTTCTTTCCGTACTTGTCGCAAGTCTGGCAGGTGTCGACTCGGGCTTTCCGGAATGAATACTGGTGACTCATTTTTTCAATAAAAATTTTTCTGAATGCCGAGTAACTGAGAGGTGCGCTTTTGTTCTTCATGTTGAGGCCATTGTTTTTAAGATCAGGATGCTGTTCTGTGAAATCTTTCCAAATGCCACTCAAACAGGAAGTTCCGGTATAAAAGGGGAGGCTCCGCCCCCTTTCACGTCAGATTCGAGATTCAAAATTTGAAAATGGTACATCCAAAATGGCGGACGACAGCGAACAGAAGTCCAGAGCTCAAAAAAACAACATCATTGTTTAAATTTAACAATAAATATTCCCTAATTTGTTAATAAATACATTTATAAATGAAAAAGGAATGTTATAAGCATGATTTTATCGAAGTTGTGACCCAAAAAGTTTAAATATACCCGTACCGAAAAACGTAAACAAAGCGTAATGTGTTTAGTTGTGCCGTGACAAGAAACTCACAAAAAGCAACATATTGTTCCCGCCTTTTGCTCCAAGTGTTGACACATGTTTGCGCGGGAAAACACTGGCAGCTTTGACACTTTATAAGTTTTCATGTTGTCTTCCTGTTGGTGTCAAAATGGCAGCAAAAGAAAGTCGAAAAAGATCGAGATTTACTCTCCAATTTGAAGATAACGAGGAGAAACTCTCCTTACTTCGCGCCAGAATAGCGGAATCGAAAAAAATACTGGGCGAATGCAATAATTATTCATGGATTTCGAAGCTTATAGATTTTTACGACTCCCATCGTGAGAAAAAGAGTGATGCCGGTCGGCCGGATGCGTCTGGGACAATAGATGTAAAACTTCCAGTTATAGCTCCGCCTTCTTCTTCCTCTGGTCATGAGCCTTCAAAAGTAGAAATCCACACAGCTCTGGAGGACGACGACGGAAAGTACTTTATCGCTTGTAAAGCTACAATTCGTAGCCTGGTGAAGGGCTTGACGGAGTCCAAAGGATGCTGTTCTGTTTGTGGTGGGTTTTTACTTCTTGATAGCTTCCAGATAGAAAGAAGAGGGCATTGTGGCCGTATTAGTTTCACATGCGAAAACAACCACGAAACCGTCTGGTTTAGTTCGCCAATCTTGAAGTCCAAATACGTTGCAAACCTCAGGTGAGCACTGCATTTTTTAGTAAGCCAAGCTAACTTGCTTTTTCGGCTCTCAAAATAAGTAATAATAATGTTCTATTGCTATAGAGTAATTCATGGATTCATGAGCTCTGGGCTAACTGAAACACAATATCGTGGTTTCACCGAAGCAGCTTCTCTTGGCTCAGTTGAACATACATATTTAGATTCAGGTAAGCTTATAATATTAGATGTTTTGTTAGTTTACAAGCTAATATGAAAAGCTAATTGCACTTCATTTTATAAACTTACTTTTATGCACGCATGCATGGTTATTTATAGCATTGGTACGGTATAACCATTATTTATTATGCCATATAATTTATCTTTCAGCTCAGCTCAAAAGCATTCGTATGATGGGTTGATATAATGTTGAACCAGAGATATCCGTGTGATCCAACTCACTACATAACAAGACAAGTTTATTTCTGTTTACTTTTGTTATGTTATAGTTTATTTTTCTATTTGATCCTATTTTGATTTCATTCTTTTCCTACATGCATGCGATTCACAAACCATTTCATTCATTCATAAAACGTTTTGTGACATTTTAATATTTTAAAATTATGTTAGCTTATGCCCTGTTTGTATATTTCCTCATTGTTGATCTTTTTTTAGTTTTCAATAAATTGGGTTATCTTTCTGCTGTACAATCTGTATATGAGGATGGCATAAAATCTGTTATAGAAGATATTCAAAAAGAACAGGCATATGTTGACAATGATGGTGATGTAAGTAATATCCTCCAATTCTTTTTTCATTCATTGAAAGTTTTTTGGTTATATTTGAGTGTGGGATATAAATACTGAGAATAATGGTAATATATAGCCATATTCTAGTAGCTATATTGAGTATGCATGTGCATGATCAGTCTTACAATAAGAGGGTTGAGTAACAATCAGAATGGGTAATTCTAACACTTCATAAAGAGATAAAACCAATATACAACCATATGTTTCATTAGTTTATATTATAGAACTTTTAGAACTATAAAACAGAACTTATATCATTTTTATTTTGGATTATAATAACTGATGCCAGACATGATTCCTCCAGAAATGCCCAACATACTACAGTTACAGCTATGTCATATTAGTAAGTGTTGATATTTACTAATTCTGTCTTAAAAAAAGTCATAAGAAAACAACTTATTATACCGAATCATAGTTATGGTGTGCCACAGGGGTATCATAACTGAATATTTTGAGGTTGGCTTCCATTCTATGCAAGAAAAAAATGGATATATGAACCTTCACATCCCTAGAAATTTCTAAACTACCTTACTGTAGTAATAAGAATTGATCAATAATTCTATAATTATTTTTATGTTTATTTGTAGTACCAACAAGATCATACTAACCATCAACTGGTCAAAACAAGAGTCCAGTACAGCAGCTTCACGGGAAGTGCCCATGACAAAACTTTTAATTGATAAAATTGAAGAAATGGGTATGGAAAATGATATTGACTTACTATGATTTCTTTATTATTTTCAATTAGTAGATCTCATCATCATCATCTTTGTTTACTCTGTTTACCTCAGGACATGAGATTGCTGAAATCTGCCACGACAATGTAGCAGCCATTGAAAATTGGGCCACCAAAGAAAAACGAATTCTAAATTCTTATGATACTTGGCACGGTAAACTTATAATACTTTTAGATTTATTATTATGAATTTGGTGCTGCCCATGCAACCTGCAAAAATAAAATACTTTTGGTAGCATTTATTAGAAATGCCTACTGTAAAAATGATTTATTTATTCATTATGGATTCAATTTAGAATTGTTATATTATTTTACACAATATACCAATCAAAGGTGGACAGGTAACCTTACAGGTCAACAAACCAATAATATCACAAGGCAACCAAAAGATCTTTCTGAACATAGATTCCTCAAATCATATTTACTTAAATTTATGTTGTATAATTATGTTACTTTCCATTGAAATTTAGGTGGAAAGAATGTGAAGAAAATGATGAAGAAAATAACAAATGGTACAAAGAAGGAAGAGGGGAGCTCCTGGTTTTCTGAACTGACAGATAAGGGTAAATCATATTAGTTGTATCAAAGAGAATACTTGATTATCTGGTCATTACAGATTTATTTGCCTGATATTGGTTTTCAGCCAAAGCGACAAAAACCCATTGCTACTTCACTATGAAGGCATTTTCCACGCAAAACAAGACTACTGCAGAGTTTCAATCAGCCCTATTAAATGTTGTTGATCACTATCAGGTGTGTTAAACTAAACAATATTCATATAATCTTAATATATTACAGCAACATTGCAGCAATTCAGGGTTCTCATTTAGCCTAGATGATTAAATTCCCCGACTGTATTTTCCCTAACATTTCCCTAACTCATAGGAACCATGGGCATACATTACAATATAAAAGTACAATTCACTAGCCCTTCTCCTTTACAAGCAGTCATTTTCTTGATATTCATTGAGTCTACTTGTTAGCTGCTAAATTTGCTATCAACAAATATTTATTACTATATATAACAACAATAAGAGTTACTCAGACTATTGATATTATTGTTTACAGGGAAAACACTCAAAATGCCCAACTGAGAGTAGATGTCAGATGGCTGATTATGTATGCAGCAAAAAGCCTTTGAAAAACCCAAAGGCAATTGAGGCATACAGAAAGGCCCTGACAAAAACTCTTATTTACAGAAATCCAGAAGCCTATATGAGAGTAAGTAAAAATATATATTGATATTTTGAAAGTAAAAGAAAAGAAAATATACATAGACTGAAATATTTAGTGATGATTATTATTCACTTTCTGTAGTAATCAACACATGTACTTGGATATTGGAGACTTGTCTCTCAAAACATTTACAATTCAGACCCTCATAAATGCATTTCTGGCATTTTGAGAGGCATTTCTAGGAAAGAATAGATAAACAGTGTTCATCAATATCATCGAGTGAAATGTATATTAAAAAATTAAAACCCTCAAAATGCACAAGTCTCCTTCTTTCAAACAGTAATTTTCCAATCAATAAATAAAAAATTTTGTGAACCCTAAAAAATGACTGCTCAATGAAGATATATTGTAGCCTGATTTCACTGAAAATTGTTTTTATATTTTGCAGTGTCGTGACACATATTGGATAGAATCATTCCATTCTATCCTATTAATATATGCCCCCAAACGGATTAATTTTGGTGATAACACCTACACAACAAGAATACAACTTGCAGTTCTTGACTGGGTACTTTGTCTTTTCTTGAAACTTTTTTTTTATAAAGCACATATAGACACTGATACCATAATTATTGCCCATAACTTTATCCTCAGAATGAAAATGTCAACAGGGAAGTATCCCCAGTAATAAACTACCAGTACGCAAGAAACCCAGACAGGAAAGCCCCAACAAGAGTACGACGCCCCAAAACGTTTTGTTTTAGGGATGCTATTTGGCGTGTGTTTTTTTCTGCGTGTCTGTAGTTTGTTTGTTTAAATGTTTGTTTGTGTATGTTTGATTGTTTTTGGTTGTGGTTGTTTAATGGCTTGGTTGGTTTGAGGAAATTGCATACAAACGGCTCCTTTAGGAGCCAACCAATTTTAAAACGTGAATGATGCAATGCACTAAAATTAAAAGACATTCAAACAGTATATTAATATAATTATACAAAAATATGGGTGTGGTTCTGGTACAATCTGTAGGTAATAAGTCCTATAAAGCATTGCTAAGGTAAGTATTCTATAAAAGTGTATAATCTTCTTACATTGAATCTAACTGTTCATTTTCTATTTTCTTTTTTTTTTTTTAGGTTTGTATATTGTAACAGATAGAATCATGTGTATCATTTTCTTAATCCACAGTCAATAGACCATTAAACTATATTTATTGGTGTTCAATAGTTGTCTTATGTTTTGTATTTTATACATTCATGAAAACTTCTGGTATTATTTACATTAGTTGGTTTTCATAATGGTATTGCCATTTTTCAAAATAAATCTCAAATGACATCAATATTCACATAAAAACTACCAATTAAACAGTAGTTACGGTGTCACTCATCAACAATGATGTAAAAGAAGTTATGCCCAATAATTTGAATTTTTTTAGCTTCCTTCATAAATAGAAAAATAAAAGCTTCGTGGTGTGAAAGATATGAGGGCAGGATAATCTTCTCTTTATGTATCACATACAAGTTTTTTCGTCAGAATTTCACATGTAAAAATTTATTGGGGTCAGATCTATATTTGCCAGGAAGGTTGATTTTGTTTGTTTGTTTGGGGGGGGGGGGTCATTTTTATTCTCCTACTTGCAGTTGTTTTCTCTTCTGATGTAATACTGAGATATACTGAGATCATGATGTATTATGAAATAATCATGCACGCTTGTGACCCATATATGGAATGTGAGGAGGATTTGGCCATCGTTTCCTCACATCCTCAACAACACACCAGGGCATCACTTCCCTTACATCATGAATGTGACACCCTAACTCCTGTTTTCTTTGCAAATATTCTTCTCTCATCCACAGGCCTGCCTTTTTAAGTTTTTGGTAGAAAAATCTATATTCCTTCAGACGCTTTGTGTGATTTGTTGGCAATGGATGTCCCCTGGGCCTGATGGGTCCCAAAACCACACAAGGAGTCTGAAGGCACCAACAGCATCTTGCACTTTTTTCACTATAGATTAAAAAAAAGAAATAGAAAGTGTGTTACAAAACATTTATTGATTTCGTTCGTTATTTTATTTCGTTCTTTCTTGGTCAAGGGAGTTCTTCCCTCTAACAAAGAACCTGGTACTTTTCGCTGTTCTCGTAAACGTTGTTATACTTGTCCTCACATAGCCTCTCACACTTCTGTTGTCGGTCCTAAATCCACTGTTAAAATCACTGACCATTTTGTTTGTACCACTTCTAATATTGTATATTGTATTAAATGTACCCGCTGTAATCTTTTGTATGTGGGCGAGACTGGCCGCCGTCTTGGTGATCGCATTTGCAATCATCTTTATGATATTCGCAATAACGATCCCACCAAACCAGTTTCCCGCCATTTTAATCTAGCTAACCATTCTCTTTCTGACTTCATTGTTTTCGGTCTTTCTTTGCTTAACGGCAACAATGATTGTCGCAAGACCAAAGAAATGCGGCTTATTCACCTATTGGGCACTCTTAGTCCCAACGGGATTAATGAACGCTTTATTTTCAACTAACCTTTTCTTTTGTCTTTTGATTGTTTGTTTTTGTTTCCTTGCCTACCTTGCTCTCATTGGTTTCTTTTGTCTTATTCTATCATATATACACTCCTTTCTACCACTTCTTTCTCTTTTACTCCGACGAAGGACTAGCGTCCGAAACGTCAGTAAGTTTTTTCATCTTTTCACGGTGTATAATTTACCTTTTCATCATTAATGTTTCATTAGAAACACCGACGCAGCTCACACTAGTTTTTAGCTAGTTATATCTTTTTATTGAAAGTAGATGATTATAATTGTTACTATGATGCCTGAATAAAATTCAGAGATGAATTTTAGGTGGTAAAGGAATGGAGACAATAATTGGCTTGGGTCTATAACTCTCCATTTTTCCCCAAACAAATCTCTTATTTTCTAATCATAAAAAATTCTAATTCTAACTGATTTCAGTTTGTCATTTTCAGCATTTATAATGAAACTTAATTCTAATTGTACCTTGTGAAATGTGCAAGTTTTTTGTCACCTGAAACAAAACAAAAATATTATTAGGTTTTGCCTCTTGAGCCCAGGGTACATCTAGTCTTGTTGACTTTTTTTTTTTTAAATAATCAGTTTTAATGAGTACTATATTTACGAAGTATTGTCATTATCATTACCAAATAGATTTTACTGTTGTTTAATTTCATAAGGGTAAACGGTTGTGATGGTAAATTACATTACTCTTCAATCGCTTACAACTTTATCCTCGTCCATCCTCGCCGGTATAATTTCTTGATATCACATACAAATAGTTGCGTACTCCATAATAAGCTTACATTTTCGTGACTCCATTTTTTTTCATGCTTTTTTGTGAAAAATGTAGAAATATTTTGAGAAAAAACTTCCTGAGCTTCTTCCAATGCAAACTACCGAAGAAATGTATATTGAGCCGCCATTTTGACAACAACGAGCAAGATGACCTGACTTACCTATGATTTCGCTTTTGGGTTCATCTCCCACTTGACTTTTTGATCTAATGTAATAACAGATCGAAGGAAAAAATGAATATTACGTACTTTACTTCAATTAACACATAATAAGTAATCAACTACGATCTACTGTATTTTACAGAACTACATGAAATCGCAGTGAACCAGGCAAACGCGCCTTCTACTTTTCGCGGGCTTGCAAGTTTATTTTGCGCCGGCGCAGACTTGACTTTACCTGTTGCAATTATTTCCTGTCTTTGTTATTTCTTCTCTATTATTTTGGTAATTTTGATCATGATTTCTTTCTTTGACTTCGTTATTCTTGAAAGAAACAAGAAATAGTTTCAAGAAATATTCGCATCAGTTTTACGATAAAAAAAGCCACTAGAAATCCTTACCTTTTTTCCGAATCCAGTCCGTCCATTGATTGTTTCTTTTTTTTCTTTTGTTGTTATTGTGCTTCTTTTTTTTCTCTCTCTTTTCTTTTCTTTTTTTTTTTTTTTTTTTGCTTTTGTTTATAAACATAAAACTTATCGAATTCGACAAATAGTGTACTTTGGGAAACAAGCGACTACATCTGAGAATTTTTAGCGAATGTCAGGTAGAGATCCGCACTCTACGGTGATTGACAGATAACTGACTCGAGTTTGGCCTGGCCACGCGCCTTTTATACCGGAACTTCCTGTTTAAAACCATTTGTTTTTCTGCACGCGCATTTACTGCGCGCGCTCTACGCTGTTTGCTTACGTTTTTGGGGTTTTTCCGTTATTTCGACTCTGCCCTGGATATGAATGTGCACGTCGAAAGCTTAGCAAATACGACGGGAAATTGAAATTGTAATTTTTTCAACTTTCTGGAGTATTTTTACATTTATTTTCCAAAGCTTTCGACCTACATCGTCATCTTAAGGGCAAATTTGAACATTTGAACATAAGAAAAGCACAAGAAAACGTTAGCAAACAGCGTAGAGCGCGCGCGTACTATGCGCGTGCAGAAAATCAAACGATCAAATAAATGATATCATTGGATGATATTTTAGAATAGATTCTAAAAATAGCATCAAAGTGTGCACATGATGGGGCACGGGGATTCCTTCTCTTAGTTCATATTCTCTTTATGTAGGGGTAGGCCAGCTATAGCTAAGCGCCTTTATGCGATAGTTCTTTTGTGCGTACGATAAAAACATGTATAACATGTTAATTATAATCGTAAATATAATTGATAAATATATTTAGAGAGGGTTACATTATAATCTCGTGCCCCTCTGTCTAGTTTAACGTCTGGATATCAGACGGGAGTGCTATACATTGTCATACAAGTCAAGGCGAAGAAGTGAATATTTAACAATGGCCTATGAGTCATTAGCACATAGGATATTTAACATAGTCAATAGGCTATTGACTCGCAGACCATGAGGGCAATAGGTCTACTCGTTAGTTAGGTTTTAGTCTAAACCTACTGAGCGGTGAAATAAATGGATTTTTTTAAAAAGCCGATGAAAAAGGCGAATTAGACTCCAAAGTTCTTGTTTTGAAACCAGCTCTTTTCGTTACTAGCGGTCTATCACCAATAAACAAGCTCAGCCAATCAGAGCGCAGGATTTTTAATAGCTCGCTGTAGTAGTTTTAAACTAATTGCAGATATTTTTAGGTCAACCTTATTAGTATTGACAATTTTACATGACTTAATTCGGAAGTAAAAACTTCGTTGTGGTGCGAAGAGTTTCGATCGAAAGAATATCATTCCAGAAATAGCTTTGTAAGGTAAAAAATTATCTTAACTATCCCCACTAGTGTCCTTTTCCGAAAAAGGCAGGCTGTGAAAAAGTTTGTTTTCACTACCTTTTTTGGGACCGAAAACATCTCCCCGCCCTCCAACGGCCTTGCTTGCATAGGTACCATTAGGAGGCCTTATATCTTCATAGTTTTGTCCTGTGGCAGACACAGCCCTTTGACCACCTTGTTCTTGGCCCTTGGAGCTTGATCTGTAAGATATATGGAAAAGGCAACGATATAGTTGTATGATATCAAGAAGAACTGACTGGAAACGAATAGAAAAATAGATCAAAACAAGACCAAGAGTTTTGCGTGGACTTTTCACTCCAGAAACAAATGAATTTACAGATCAGTTTTGAGAGATTCTATTTCACGCAGGTACCGTGAGTACATCCGCCAGGTCCGTCCTAGCTAGCTACTAGCACTTGTAAAACTGCTGGCGCGTCGATCATGAACGGAATAAATCTTTCGTTCTGGCTCAAGATCTCACGATTGCCGATTGACCAGGCTAGATAAAATGAACATTTAATATATGTAGTTGTATAATACTAAATTATATTGAGCTCAACAAATGCAGCCTGATCTTAACCGAATGAACGAAAAATCACTGGGAAATGGAGATGTTTGTGGCATCTTTTTCCCGTTCCGGTCTCGACCCAGTCCTCCCAAGATATTAAACTCGGAAATAGCAACGACTAACCACATTTCTACCTGTTTTCAATGATACTTTAACGATTTGAAGGGGACCTGTTAACTATTTGTTCTGATATTTTTTTTGAAATTGCATTGCACAACGAACTATGACCAATTTTCCAATTTGGCACGAAATCATTGATTTGACATTCTATTTCAAACGTCGAGCTGGCTACTGCAATTTTTCTGTTGATTACTACGTAAAGCCTAGAAATGCCTCCCGCTCCACAAGAAAAAACTGCAAGATGGACCTTCTTGTTCCTCAAACTAGAACTAAACAATTCCAGAACTCATACTTCAATAGATTGCCCAGAATATGGAATCAACTGCCTGCCGACATCAAATCGTTAGATTCTGTTTCAAGTTTCAAGACTGCTCTTCATAGCCGTTACTTTGCTGGTCTGTTGAACACTTACTGCATAGACACTTATAAGACATGGAAATCAATCTGCCCTAAATGCTGTACTACGAATGACATTACTAGCAAACCATTATGTTGCTACTGAACTTTACTTAGCATATCATTATGATATGTCTCAATATATCATATGATTCTATTCTCATATCTTTTTCTTATTTACATCAAGTTGATTATAAGTTCACTAATTTTCCAGTCATTATCATTATCATCACACTATCAACTATTATATCCGTCATCATAACATACGCCATTTGTAATATTATTTCACTTATTATGTGATCATATTTGTCATGCTATATGTCATATGATACCATAGCATTGACTGAAACCCTATATCCATCTATCAGACTGTATGATACACATTTGTAGCCCGAATTGATATACTCAAAATAAAGCCATATTTCGCAACCACCAAGGAACAGAAATCATTACATGGTGCCAGAAGTGAAAGGTAAAACATACATCGACATTCGGTAAGTGGTTAAATCAGATACCAAGACAGGAAATAAAAGAAAACAGCTAGCAGACCGCGTCAGTGATAGAACATCATGGCCGCAGGGTTCACGCCACCTGTTATGAACTGGCAAACCAGCGATATCAACGACGAATTCGCCAGATTCAAGCAATACTGTAATCTAATTTTCAATGGCCCATTTGCAAAGAGGTCAGATAATGAAAAATCCTCGTACATCCTACTATGGATAGGCCGTCAAGGCGTAGATATCTATAATAGTTTCACTTGGGACAGCGAAGACGAGAAAACAAATCCCGAGGACATTTGGTCAAAATTTGAAAAACATTTAGCGCCGAGAACAAATTTCAGGCTAGCTAGATACCAGCTACAGCAGATGAAGCAATCAAACGACGAGAATATTGATGATTTTATGACCAAATGTCGCAATCATGCCAACAAATGCAAATTTCGTGACCAGCTTGAAGTAAACGAGCGCTTAATCGAGCAGCTTATCATAGGCACCAAATATCGAAAAGCACAAGAGCGTATACTAGAATATGGAGATGACCTTACATTAGATAAAGCCATAGATATAGCTAGAACATATGAAGCTACATTAGCGCATGTGGCCCAGCTCCAGAGTGATGATGACAAACATGTTCAAGCTGTCAGGAAATACGAGAATCGGCACAGGAAATGCGGAAATTGCGGAGGCGAACACGCGCCAAAGAAATGCCCCGCATATGGTTCGACTTGCAATTTCTGTTCAAGATTGAACCACTGGGCTAAAGTATGCCGTCAGAAAGGCAACCCTAGTGAATCAGAAAACCCAAGCGCTAGAAAAGAACAACCATACAAACAACGCAATAACAATAGGGAAGCACGCCAAGGCAGACGCGCTGTGCATGAAATGCAAACAGATGACGATTTCAATGAAGATTTCAATACCCTACATTTCCAATCGATAATAATTGGAACCATACGCCCGGCGGAACGCAGGGACGAAGCATTCGCTACTATCAGCATACAACTTCCACATTTCCCGAAAAACCGAGCGCAACTGAAAGCAAAACTCGACACCGGTGCGCAAGCAAACATCTTGCCATTAAAATTATATCAAAGCATGTTCCCGCAGAACGTCGGGACGGACGGTGAACCAAGCCAAAATGCATTGAAGCCATCCAAAACCATACTCACAGCATATGGTGGAGCGAAAATAAAGCAACTAGGTACTTGCGAAATACAGTGCAGCTATGAAGGCATGACTACGACCGCGCTCTTTTATGTCACTGACGCGCCAGGCCAAGCAATCCTTGGGTTGCCAATAGCACTAGACCTCAAATTAATCTCTTTGAACTGTTCTGTCGAAACACAGAATGAAGGTACACAACCACGAAAAGAAACTGCAAGAACCACAAACAACACGAACAAAATAAGCAGCAAGGAACAACTGCTCGCGCAATACCCCCAATGCTTTGACGGAGTAGGTAAATTTCAAGGAGAATATCACATCACACTGGACCCAAATGTACCCCCTGTCATTCACTCACCGAGACGCGTGCCAATAAGCCTCAAAGATGACATTAAACGGGAACTAGATGAGATGGCCGCCCAAGGTATCATCACCAAAGTACGAGAGGGGAGCCGACGGCATGGGTCAATAGTTTAGTATACAGAAGGAAACCCACTGGCAGACTTAGAAGATGTCTTGACCCTAAAGATTTAAATGCTGCCATACAACGAGACCATCACGTAACACCCACCCTTGAGGAAATCTTGCCCAAGCTGAGCGGATCAAAATATTTCTCCATTCTAGACGCGAAGTGTGGATATTGGAATGTTGTACTCGACACACCATCAAGTTACCTGACTACCTTCAATTCCCCATTTGGCCGCTACAGGTTTAAACGAATGCCATTTGGACTGAGAATGTCGCAAGACGTTTTCCAAGCCAAGATTGACCAGACATTTGAGGGTTGCGATGGTGTTATTGGCATCGTGGATGACATCGTGGTTTATGGAAAAACGGAGGAAGAACATGACATCAATTTAAAGGCGATGGTTGAGAAATGCAAAGAAACAGGCCTAAAACTCAACCCAGACAAGTGCCATATCAAACAGAACAAAATAAAGTTCTACGGCATCATCTGCAGTGAAAACGGTATCCAGCCCGATCCCGCCAAAATATCAGTGCTGAGGCAGATGAAAGAACCGGTTGATTGCCGCGAACTACAAACGTTCCTTGGGCTAGCCACCTACATGTCCCCATTCATCGCAAACCTAAGCATCCTGACCGCACCCCTGAGAGGATTATTGAAGGAAGACACACCCTTCCAATGGAATGCCGACTACCAGGCCGCCTTCGAGAAAATCAAGAACTCGATAAGTGAAGAAATCACCCTCACCTATTTTGACGAAACAAAAGATGTAACGCTCCAGGTAGACGCCTCAACAAAAGGCCTTGGTGCAGCCCTCATGCAAGAGGGCAAGCCCATAGCGTTCGCCAGCAAAGCGCTAACCGACGTCGAAACACGCTATGCGAATATAGAGAGAGAGCTCCTCGCAGTAGTCTATGGTTGTGAGCGTTTCCACACATACCTGTTTGGCCGTCCATTTACAGTGCAATCCGATCATAAGCCGCTGGAAAGCATACACCTCAAACACCTCACATCAGCCCCACCACGATTACAGCGAATGTTGCTGAGATTACAACCATACGATATCAAGATCAGATACGTACCAGGAAAAGACATGCTGTTGGCTGATGCACTATCACGACTCTCCCCAGAAGAGAAATACCCGATAGAGAACGAGAGAATACAAGTGCACGAGATCTATCCACATTTCAGCACCGAAATGATCGAGCGGATAAGAGCTAACACGGACTTAGATCAAGAGCTGACCTGCCTAAAGAAAATGGTATACGAAGGTTGGCCAACGATGATTAAGCAAGTATCAAACATGCTGAAGCCATACTGGTCCTTTAGAGATGAAATCACAATTGACGACGGCATCCTAACCAACGGACAACGGATCATAGTTCCTTCTACCATGCAAAAAGAAATCCTGGACAAACTACACGCTAGCCATCAAGGAGCAGAAAAAACCAAACTCCGAGCAAGATCAGCCGTATACTGGAAGAACATGAACAACGACATCGACAAAATCACCCAATCTTGCGTAACGTGCCAGGAGTTTCTACCAAGTAATCCGAAACAGCCACTGCTACAAACCGAAATACCACCAAGACCATGGCACACGATCGCTACTGACCTATTCTACATCAACGAGTCTGAATATCTACTTGTAGCTGACTACTACTCGAAATATCCATTCATAAGGAAAATTCCCAGAGGGCAGAGTAGCAGTAAGCAGGTTATTGAGTTGATGAAGCAGATCTTCAGTGAACAAGGAGTACCAAAGATCGTAAGATCAGACAACGGGCCCCACTACAGCAGTGCTAGTTTTCATGAATTTGCCAAAGAGTACGGATTTGAACATATCACCAGTTCTCCTCACTACCCCCAGAGTAACGGTTTCATAGAAAACCAAGTCAAGACGGTTAAGGCAGTCCTGCACAAGACCGCAAGAACCAACGAAGACCCCTACATGGCTCTACTCTGTCTTCGGTCCACTCCAATCGACAGTAAGTTGCCATCACCCTCTGAACTACTCCTTGGCAGGAAGCTCCAAGACAATCTACCGCGCTCGATAACTAGGAACCAGAACAACGAAGAGATCATAGAGAGATTAAAGAAACGACAAGAGCTGCAAAAGCACTACTATGACCGGAACACCAAGACAATCCCGGATCTTCTGCCAGGGCAAGTAGTATAGGGAATGGGGGTTCCAGCGCAATCTCAACACGGGGCAAGACCCGCGTCAAAAATCCACCTACGGACGACCCCCACTCCAAGTGTGGTTGAGGGCAACAGCGCACTTAAATATGTTAGTCTATATATGGAGTGCGAAGAATGTAAGAAGTTCGTTAACGACTTCTGTATAATTTGCCTAAGATCCAAAGTTAACATACCTAAGCCCAGGGGTTTCTGGTGTTGTGGTAAGAAAATGCAAATAGAAGACGACACGTCAGCACAGTGTTACGAGTGTGGTAAGAATATTCGTAATGCCGTACCAAATGCTACCAGAGAGCAGTATTACGCCAATGGAGGTCGTAAGAAAACGCCATATAAGAGAATAAAATACTTCAGGGACTGGATGAGTCATATCCAAGGTTTACATCCGATATATTTAAGCGACGAAGTAAAGAAGAAAATCATAGACCATTTAGAAGAGCCAACCCCACAAAGTCTACGGAAAACGTTGAAAAAATTAAAGCTAGGGAAATATTACAAAGCTATTCCCTATCTTTTGTCTGAAATTACCGGTAAGTCTATTCCTGAGGTTTCTGATATGACAAAAGCCGAGTGGATGTTTTGTCGGCTGAATAAGGATATTCCTTATTATCCTGACGTAATTTACGAAATATTTTATAAAATAGACCCCAGTCACCCGCTGTTAGGATGGATTCCGAGAAGATGATTTTACACAAGTTTTTTCACATTTGTGTAATATTTTGTGAAAACGATGCAGGCTGTGTAATATTTTGTGAAACTAATTTGCATATGAACCAGACAGCCGGCGTTCAATATGTAAATAGAATCCTGTTTTGCTTTTTTCAAAGCAGATGTTTACTGAGCAAGCTTTCTTTGAAGCTCTTCTTTTGCCTCCTGGTAGATCTTTTTGCGAGATTCCTCGGAAAGATCTTTTACGACTGTTTTTTTGTTCCTTATGTCCGACTTTAGTTTCTCGTATTTGTCTTCTTCGGTCAGAATAAGCGAGAATTCTACGTCGTCTATCTTTCTGTCACGCAAAGCCTTTGAGACAAGATCGGTAATAGTATTTACTTTAGCCCTAGATAGAGCTATTGTCGTGTCATGCTTGGATATTTTCGTGGATAGCTTTTTCATAATGCCCGTAGCAACAGCCGAAATGATACCACAAGCTGCCCCAACGCCGGCCAAAGGAACTCCAACGATTATTCCCGGCCCAGTAAGCGAAGTAGCAACGCCAGAGCCCGTTAACACAACAGATATGGATCCTGAAGTTATCGCAATCTTATGTAGCGTACTCCGGGCTCTAACGTATTTCTTCCTAACTTTTTCGTAGTGTTTTGCCTGCCCTTCCAAGTAAGCCAGGATTAAGTTCGCTTTATTAAGCCTGAAGTTTTCGGCGTTTAATTCGTTAGGTTCCTTAGGAAGTTCAGGATAAAGTGGAGGTGCTGAAGGTATAACATCCATTATATATACTAATGTACGACGCTTTTGGGAATAACGTAGAGGAGCAGCCACATCACGACAACCGGGATTACTGGAATTGGAGAGCATTTAGGAAGATGTTTCCACATGCAGACCCCAGTAAGTTCGAAAGGAGACCTGATGGGATTTACTTTAAAGGCTCCAGAATGTACAGCAATGCGGACTTACAGCCAACGCTGGTGGGGCAAATAGACAATCAGCTGCAGCATCCCACGCCAGCACCTGTGCAGCATCCCACACCTAAGCCTACGCATGTTGAGCCCGGTTGGTCAAAGGAATTATTGCTGGGTACCAGTACTTATCCGATACCCGCAGTTTCATTTGATAAACACCCAAGCTTGGACCTAACGTTGAACATGCGGATCTCTAACAAGCATTCCTTTCCGTTAAAGGTGCGGGATATCTTCAAAGACGTACCCATCGTTCATACCACTGCAAAAGAATCTCATGAATGGTTAAGTGGTCCTAACATGCGTTATTGGCCGCAGCAGCTGAACTTTGCGGTTTGGTGTGCCACTGGCGGCTGTGGTGTAAGTGCGAACTTGATGAAGAATTCGATATTCATGTTTCATTTTCACTTCACGGTTAGAAGAATACTACGTGAAATGGGTGTTATTGCGCTGCCGGGAGATGCCACGTTTTATCCAAGAGATAATAAATACAACGTTCCCGCGTATGATAGGCTTTGTAAGGAGTTTGGTGTTGTAGGGAAGGATTTCAGGTGTACCGCGGGTGCTAACAATGGTTTGGGGCACATTTGGGCTTATTGGGGGATTGGCGGGCATGTGCTAAGTGATAAGGAAGTCCACGCGTTGAATTTACAATGGACCATGGCTTCCCACCCAGAAACCCACTATCGTTTGAAGAATGAGTGGTGGTGGTTGGAGGGTCCAGTTAAAGATACCAAGCAAGTTCGCGATGGACCTTTGTTCAAAGACGAGGGTGGTAAGTATGCCGGGGCCAATCCACTGATTATCAAGATTACCAACGACGAGCAAACGAAGCAATACTTTAATTTCATACCCCCAGAAGGTAAAGGACTAACTAAGGCCGGCCTTGCCCGTTTGAACCGCAGCATAGGAGCTTACGTGTATTCCATTCTTGGGCTCAGGTAAACACCCGATCTAGCATAGTGGGGAATACCGGCGCCGCAGAAGAGACGCGAGCCGAAGCCTTGGTCTTATTCGAAAGTTCGATCTTGGAGGGCGACATTAGCAAGGGCGTACAGCGTTACCAACTAGCTATACAAAATTCTAAGGCGAGGTTGGACTATGCAGTAGCCCCGGGTTGTTGGTTAATGCCCAGTAATTTATCTATAAATACTGGTTCTGTAGTAGGATACAACAACAAACTTCAACGAGCTACTAAGGATATGAAGTTTGGTGTGAACAACGTTAACTCTGACACCATTAGGAGGTACTTAGTCGAACAGCCTAAAAAAGTGCACCATATGCGACCACCTAAAAAAGTGCACCAACCACCTAAGAAAGAACCATACCGAGCGCCTAAAAAGGAGGAGGAATATGACCACAACTTACTAAAGGCCGGCTTAGCAGCTGCAGGCGTTGGTCTGAGCTATTATATATGGCGATGAACAACCCCTACGTAGCTGGAGTAGATTGTGTCTATACGACTTACACAGGCGAGAAAAATACACCCAGGCGTCTTGGGTTGATGTCACGGGCATGTCCGTGAATTTGAACTACTCAGGAAAGAAGTTGATAATATGCAGCATTTGCATTGGCACGAGCAGCCATGCCAACGTGGGCTTTAGGTTCCTGGATGAGAATGGCGTACTACAGCCTATGCGCGCGAAGACGAACAACAGGGAGCCTGCGCATTTCTCCGTAGAGCCCAACCCCGGCAGCGCCGAAAATCTATCGGTTTGGACTTTCCACATGGTCGCCGATTGCCATGGGAAGGTAAAGCTGCAAATGCGCGTAGATAACACCGGGAGCGTTTGCATAATAGCATAGAAAATCAGAGAGATACGGTTTATAATCACAAGACCATTAGCACTCTTACGGTGGTGAGCCTTTAGATATATGAACCCACACGCGAAGGAAGATTGGTTCCTACATTTTTTGGAGGAGAAGGACTACTTAGAACAGCATTGGCATGACACCGGGCTGTGGGTGAAGGTTGGGGGCCTGGGATTGATCATGTGTAGCATTAGCATTTCGACGGGGTATTCGTGTAATGTCGGGTTTAGGATCGTTGATGAGAATGACCGCCCATTACTACCCTACAGAAAAAAAGATATAATAGGAACCCAGCTCATTTCTCGTCGGAACCCCCACCGCCGACTGTAGAAGACTTAACGCCGGTAACGTTTCACATGATAGCCAATTGTCAATATGCGAAGCTTCAGGTTCTTCCCAACGACGTTGCCTACCTTCGGATAAATGCCGCCCCGGCAAAAAATCCTCCAACGGATGCTACTTGGAATCATAAGCCCATTAGCACCATGAGTGTGCTGCCGCTAGTTCCGCATTATCAAGGCGGTGCGAATACTATCTTTACTTATCCCCAGTCGAGGATGCCTCGGGCGCCCGACGACGATAAGCCACCAGTAACGTACCCGGATAAGATTAACCCTGAATCTTCTTCAGGAATACCACGCCGATAGCGACGACTAATATCCAAATGTTATTCCCCACGAACTTTAACAGTTCTCCGCCGGCCCTAAGCGCCAAGGAAACAACCGAACCCAGCAGCCCAGGAAGACCGGCTGCCATCTTTTTTCCCAAGTCCGTTAGTCCATTGCCTAATTTCTTTACGCCCGCGCCTGTAGCCTTAAGCGCGGACAAGATCACGCCTACTACGGTACTAATAGCAACCGCAAATGCCAGCGGAATACCATACTTCACCAGAGCTCTTTTTATTTTTCCTTGGTGGTAAGCCCTAATTCTTTCTCCAACTTCTCCTTTTCCACCCGCAATTCCGCAAGGCGTACCTCTAGATCTTCTACTTCCCTTGAGCTGCCTCCTTTTCTTCCTCAGGGCGTTCTTGATCTTCGATACCCCCCGCTGTCGTTCTATTTCATACTCTAAGTCTTTGATGGCTTGATCTTTCTGTTGAATTTGATCTGTTTTTGCATTGATTTCAGACATTAACATTCGCCTTTCTACCAAGGAGTCAGACATTTCAGCCCGCAGGTTTTCGCTTTTTACGTCCAACGCCTGTAGGACAGCATGAGTTTCTTCTCGTATTTCTTCCCTTTCACGCAGAGCAATATCCCTTTGTTCGTTCCCTTTTCCTATTTCTTGATGTCTCTGAATAGCAATACTTTCTGTATAGCGTCAGCTGCCGCTGTTCTT